>CABHPH010061386.1:0-18632 GCA_902168325.1 Peromyscus nudipes
GTGTGTGTGTGTGTGTGTGTGTGTGTGTGTGTGTGTATTAGAGTGGCTTACAGGCTGTGGTCCGGCTAGTCTAACATTGGCTTCCCCCTGACAGAAAGGTGAAGAATCTGATACTGTTCATGCCACCAGGCTGGATGTCTCAGCTGGTCTTCAGTCTACCCTGGAATCCTGAAGAAGTAAGTTCTAACACCAGCAAAGGAGTACCTCAGCATCAGAATAGATGAACTTGCCAGCCAGAGTGAGGGCAAGCAGGTAAAAAACAAAACCTTCCTTCTTCCATGTCCTTTTATGTGGGTTTCCACCAGAAGGTGTTGCCCAAATTAGGATGAGTCCTCTAAGCTAAAATGATTCAATCAAGAAAAATGCCTCACAGGTGTGCCCAGATACTTGTGATTTAGTTGATTCCAGATGTTGTGGAATTGACAACCATGATAAAAATATATACATACACACATATATACAAATATATTACATACTATATTATATACAATTATGTACATTAGTCATGTAATATTTTAAGTAAAATTTTAAATTAAAAATAAATAAAATAAAATAAAATAAATCTTTTTAAAGATAGGAGACAAAGGAGGAGCTTGAATTCCAGTGTCTTCTCCTAGGAACCACCTCTGATGACGTAGCTTAGTCTCACTAGGTCTAACCTCTTAAAGTTCCAGCTACCTCACAGTTCTACCACAGGCCAGGAAATACAACTTCACCTATGCTTTAGGACAACATCTAAGATCCAAAAGTCTCGTACTTCCTCATACTCCCTCTTTGTGACAAGCTAAAAAAGACAGCACACAAAATGTTGATCAGCGCTGATTTGATTCTCAACACTTATTATCAGCAAATAACCATGAAAGACAGAGACAGAAAACAAACTAATACTAGAGAACCCAACTTCAAGGGCTGCTGCTCAATGGGACTGCAATACACTTCACTGGGGCACAAGACCAGGCTCTTTGCATCCAGCTCAGTGGAAGAACAGATCAAGCTCTCCATTCAATCCTCTGCACCAGGAACTCAGCAAGTGAATGAATGAGACAACACTCAGGGACTGTGCTTCAGCTCTGACATGCCCAGCAGTCCCTCCAAGAGCTGGTTCAGGAGCTTCCCTTGCTTGTTGTTTTAAGGCAGCTTCAAAATTATGCAACCTTCCTGTCCTCACTTCATAGGCCTGCTGGGAAATTGTTCCAGCTCTTTGAAACACGTGCTATTCCTAACAAGTCAAACGTCCTCTGCTCATACGCCCTTTCATACCTCCAAGAATGTAGCCTCCCTCGCTCCTCCCTCTGCTACATATCTCAGCCAACCAATTATGATGATCTTAAATGTCACGTTTTCCATGAAGCCTTTTCAAACTCGTCAAACTGTTAAATGTCCACATTCAGTTTTCCTTTTTATTTCATTAGTTCTTTCCTCTAGTAACTGCAGAATCTACCAAGCCATTTTGTTTTTCTCCTAGTTATCAACCAGAAGGTTTCAGGTCTTTTACATGTAAGGTCTGTAGTCATTTTCCTACAGTGGATATTTGTTCTTTAAAAACTGATTTCATCAATAGAGAATGGTTGCTAATGTTTACATATTGTCCATTTTTATCTTGATTCAGACAAAACAACTCTTTGCCACCTTAATGGGAAGGAGGAGCATCAAGGGCCAGAGGTCATTGAACCTACATGTACTTATGGCAATCATATAATTCGTGTTTGCCTCACCTCTCCTAGTGGGCTTGGTTTACAAAGCTAATAAACATAAGCTCAACACAACATTAAAATGGAAGGCATGGGCCATTCCCCCTCATCTAGTTCAAACCCACATGTAAAGTATATACATTTCTGGAAAAGGGGCCATCATCTCAGATCTCACAGAAACTAGACAGAGGGAGTGTCAGTGCTGTTAGAAACAGCACTGCCTACTTCTCCTGACAGCCCACTGGGATTGTGACACAAAAATTCTCAATCCCTGGAAGAACATGAGCCACATGCTCCGGAAAACATGCAGACACATGATAAACTGTGCTACAATACCTGCACCTTCGTTCTCTCATTTGATGTCCCTCTCCCCCTAGTACCCAAGCTCCACGGTAACTGACCACCCTTTGTCTTCATGGAGGCCATAGTTTTCAGGTAGTGAGCCTTCTGGGGTCCATGGTTTATGGAAGCCCTCAATAGGGTTCCTTTCCGTTTGGCTGTAGAACCCTGGCTCAGAATTTCTTTTGACATCCCTCCCAAGGCAAAACTGGTGCCAGTGGGCTGACAACCTCATTGTGATTTATTCCTCAGTTATTGGTGCCTAAGATGTATCACATAGTGTAAACAGTCAATTGAACTAGCCAGTTGTCGAGTTGTGATAGAAAAAAAGAAAGACGTATAGGCTAGAGAGTACTGGGGATTGAGGGCCAGGAGACACAGCCTCATTTTTTAAATTTCCCAGGGGACTTTTAGTGACTAAGAAAACTTTCTGAAGAGGGATCCATGAAACACAAAACTGGTTTTGATGTCAACCCCCCCCCTCCTAAAAGCAAGAACAGAATAATTCAAGTTCTCCCAGAGAAGATGGGAAATTGGCATAAGGGAGCCCCTGGCCTGTCTTTTCTTTAATGTGTCCTCATCTATCAGAGAAACTATTAGACAGATTAATAAGTATTATAGCCCTCTAGTAAAAATCATGTTACAGAAAATAAATTTTTATCATTAATATACTTGTATCACTCACCTTTTAAGAACTGATTCAGAACAATTCCCCCTTAGAAATTTTACTGGAGAAATGTGAAAACATCTTATTTCTAGCACCAATAAACTCAGGCAGTAATATAATGCCTTTTTTATTTTCCTTTTCCATTTTTCCTTTTGGATTATAGATTATGGAAGATTTTATGTAGCAGTTGGTGACAAAATATATTTCTTATTAATGTGTAATATTTGCTACATTAATAATTTTATGTCATTAATTATTGATGCAAACTTAATTGTGCCCCATGTCCCTTTTTCTTGCAGCTCAATAAAAACTATATATTTCTTTAATTAGACTTCACTTGAAGACTGGGAAACAATACAGGAGTGGCGTTTTGCTAATTCACCTATACACAGCCAGAAAAGAAATGAAATTAGTGTCTTGAATGTGATTTAGCAAGGAAGCATTGAGATGTTCAGAAACTGTGGCTTTTCCAAAACAATTAACCTCACCCAGAGGCCAGGGACATGAAGGCACCCAAAACCCAGCACTGAGGGAGGAGAGGGTTTTCTCCTTTCTTGTCTGGAGACATATCCCACTGATCTCAACAGAGACAGAAGGAGAAAACTGGAGTTAGCTATATGGTTAGCACATCAGTTTCTCTCTTTATATTCTCTTTCACTAAACACACAACTCGGCCTTTCTAGCTTGATTTCAATATGCTGTTGTGTTCCACTGTAAATTACTGGGAATGTTGTAACCACTTTTTTCCACTCCTAAATGTTTTACTACAGAAAAATGGTGTATTTGAAAGAAATTAGCATTTGTTAAGCATTTACCCAGGTTAAATGAGGTGCTTCTAATTTTTTTTCTACAAGAAGAAGAAGAAGAAGAAGAAGAAGAAGAAGAAGAAGAAGAAGAAGAAGAAGAAGAAGAAGAAGAAGAAGAAGAACACACTGAGTTTGAGAAACAGAGAACTCTCTGGGCTCCATCTTTTATTTTCTAGCATTGATAATAACAACAAAAGAAAGGTTTTCCTAGTACAAGAGTAGCAGGCCAGCACAAACAGTGCTCCGTGGTGAGTGTCAAGGTTCTGTGTTGAACTGGAAGGAATACTGCACATCCACATGAAACTTCTATCCCAGCCATGCTGCCATCTAAGACATTAGCTTTATAAAGCAGATCTCAAGTGAATAAACAAGATGGAAAGTTGGCTTTGTGTGAATTTTTCTTGTTTTCTTGCTTTTAAACGGTTGTTTTAATTTTTCTTAAAACAGTACAAAACATAGCTACAATTGTACGTGACTGGTGGACTATTGGTCTGATAGCTCTGTAGTAAGTCTAAACACATAGTTGTATTTTACTGCATCTCAACCATCCAACAACTTTTGTTAGGTCTGTTATAAAATTACCATGGATTTATTCTTAGAGGGCAAAAGTTCTTAAATATGATTTTCTTTGGGAAGAGTTTCTGAGCATAGTTTTTGTTTTCTAAAACTTATTCTTAAAGATACATATATATATATATATATATTCTTAGAATACCAAGAAATACATTTTTGCATAAAAGACTTATATGTTAAATTTTAACTATAGTCTTTAAAAATATAATGTGGTGCTGTTTACCCACATATCCAAGACATATCTATCAAATACCAAGTCACTTTTTGTCAAGAAAGTGTTACAAATTGGTACTGTAGTATATCAATCTCCAGGCGTCAAAGTATCCTTTCAACAAAAACAGTTTTTAAATAAATAAAGTTTGTAGCTTTTACATCATCAGTATGAAAAGAATCAAGTCTTTTTGATGCTAATTGTAAAAACTTGATATCCACTCAATTGATTTTTGTTTATTAATTAAAATTTTCTCCCTGATTAGTATTCTTTATGAACATGATTAATTTTATTTTTAGGAAAAAGATCTATGAGTGATAAGGCATACATACAGTTACTCTCATACAATCCAATGCAAGTTTTGATTCACAGAAATGTTCTATACAATTCTTTCTCTTCTGGAGACCATTGTAATTTAATAGAAAGAAAGATCTATACTGTCTACCCCATCTTGATCTGTAATGAAGATAAGGATACAAATGTAGGTAAAGAACTATAGACAAAGTTTATAGTTCTTTACCTACATTTGTAGGTAAAGAACTATAGACAAAGTTTATAATACACATTAACAAAACCATGGTACATATTGAGAAATGCTTATATTATTTCATACACATAAAAATTGGATGAGAAAAAGGAAAGTTTGGGGGAAGGAGAAAGTCACTTGACTTCTGGGTCACTAACAGATGAAGCACTATTATATTTGTGTATGCATGTGTGTGTGTGTGTGTGTGTGTGTGTGTGTGTGTGTGTTTGTGTGTGCGTGTAACTTTGCTGATTTTCTATAGTGTGTACATGGCATTCAAAATCCTTGCCTGGAGCTCACCACAGAAGCTGGCTGGCAGTGAGCCACAAGGATCCCTCCATCTCCACCTCCCTTGTGCTGGGATCACAAGCATTCTCCAAATTCACCTTTTTTTTTTAACACTCGTGGAAAACACAATCACTTTACCAACTAAGACACTCTAGATTATGTTTTTTCTTTGACCTTACAGCTGTTCTGTCCACATACAAGCAATAATTTCTCATATGTTTGTATTCCATCATCACAGAACTTCATGCCAAGATCTAAGTGACTTACAACAACACAATTTACTATCTAAGAATTGCCTTGCTCTGGGGTTCAAACCCAAGTTAGTCTGCCCCAGGTATGGGCAGACTCTTCTGTCACACCAGCCAATTCCCAAATAACCACACAGAGACTTAAAATTAATTATAAATGCTTGTTTTAGACTTGTTACTAATGAGCTCTTACATTTTAAATTAATCAATTTCCATTCCATTACTTGCTGCCACGTGCCTCGTGTCTTGTTACCTCATTTTGTACTGCCATGCTTCCTCTGCATCTGGCTGGTGCCTCCCGAGACTCCACCCTTCTTCTTCCCAGTGTCCTCCTAGTCTGGCTCTCCTGCCCAATCTACTCCTGCCCAGCTATAGACCAGTCAGCTCTTTATTAACCAATGAGAATAATACATATTTACAGTATACAAAGATTGTTCCACAGTACCCATGTCTTATCTCAAGTTCTAGCAAGGGTTACAAACCACATGTCCTTTTCTGGGATGCTCTTTTAACTCACTAGTTGACAGTAGCAGCTGATCACTATAGTTTTATAAGCAGACCTTTGGAACTATGTTCAGCTTCCAGAGATTACTTTCAAGTCCTTGCCCTGTGGCCCTCACCATAGACACTTTCGTCACATAACAGTTTGCTGTTGGGAGCCCACCTGACTAGGGGTAGATTCATTCACATTTACCTCCCTCTCCATTACATCAGTGCGAGACAATTAGAGACTTGCAAAGTGCAATACGGGTTACTATAGTTACACATCATCATACTCACTGTTCCCATGCACAGTCAAAGAGAGATGATTATACACAGAGGATGAGAATCTTGTGGATCTCCCAGGATCCTGCCTACCATAGCCCCTTTCCTCGGGCTTTCCACTAGAATATTGGGTTCCTCTGAACAAGAGGCTGGGATTCACTTTCTTAACTGCCTTTCAATTTCTACAAATGCTTTTACCTCTTGACACTATCTTATAGATGATCTGATTGGTCCGCCTCTCATTGCTGTCTTATACATGATCCAATTGGTCCAATGCCATCTGCACGCAGTGCCTGCCAGTGTTTTTAAAGTGTCAGTGTTGGGGCCTTTTTCCTGCCACTTGGTTAGTATAATAAATACTTGTCACAAATGAAACTTGCACAAAAGCTGACTGTGTGATGTCAATAACAGGTATAGTTTTTGTAGCAATAATGTAGGTTGATTTTTTGAAGTCTTAAATTTATTGTTAGTACATGCTATTCAGAGGGTCTTAACTCTTGATATATATAGAAAACTCAAACTTCAAAGCATTTTAGAAAAATGACAGGCATCCGAGAGTCCTACTTTTTATTCCAATGAAAATACCTTTTACCAAGAAGTTAAAATTTCCCACAAAACGTAAAAGGACTAAAGAAAATAAAGGCAATAAAAGTGCTATTATTCTCAGTAAGACACTCCATAGCCTGTTGATTTAGGAAAATCTTTCAGCCTTTACCCTCGCAATCGCAAGGAAAATTTGGCTCTCACAATGCACGGAAAAGCTCTGAAGAGTTGTCTGGGGCTTCCTCTCAGTTTGTCTCCTTCTTGCCTAGGAAGCTATTTCATATCACGTTTTTATACTGTTCTTAAGGATATAAGAAATGTTTAGGTCTGGAGAAGAAACCCATCTATAGGAATTCAAATTTAATTTTACCATCAAGTGAACATTCCTATCAATAATAAAACCAGTGATTTCCCTGGGTCCTTTTTAAAAATAGATAAAAGCTAACTAATTCTGCTGTCTCGTTGGCTGCTTGATTGCTGATGAGCAATGCTCTGGCAGTCTAGAGGACAGTTGTATTATTTTATGTCTTACAAATTACAGTACCATATTTCATGGTTTAGAAAAGAGCTACTGTGCTATGGCACTACTTTTCTCTTTAGAGTAACAGTTGAAACAATCACCTCACTTCATGCATGGGAGAAATTTCTTCAATCTCTTCCTCTTTGATGAATCTCCAATCAGATACATGAGAAGTTTATTTTCAAAAGAAATTTTCCATACTTCCACAGCTATCACTGATGAGTCTCTTGTTCATAGTTTAAAAATTATTTGTGTATCTGGTCAGCCCAAAGTAGACTAGCTTATGTTTTTGTATCACATTGATTTACTAGATCAATTCCATCAAATAACAGTATTTCACCCTGCTTTATTTTCTGCAGCATGCTGCTTTAAAACCTTATGAAGAAATGTTTTTGAAGATATGACTTGCAACTTTGAGGTTATACAGAAATGTAACTTAACCTGAATGCTTGACAAGGAAACCAATCCTTTTTCTACGTGTTGGTGCCACAGACATGTCCAACTATCTGAGTGTCTTATGAATACCATTTTTATCTTTCAATTAAAGTGATTGAGGAGACTTTTTCAGTAGTGTCTTAGATCCACAGAAAACCTGACCTGTGATGGGAAGCACAGCTGTCAGAGGTAGAAACTTCAACAACCAGCACCAAGCATGGGATCAACTTCATTTGCTTTTGCCCATTTGCTATCACTTTCAAAATTGTCAGAGCATGGGAGTAAAGCTGAGGTAAGGTGCTTGTGGAAAAACAATACTTTAATTTGGCATACTGATCCCTTCATTCAAGCTCAATGTAGATGACACAGTGCAATTCTACAATTACAATATGAGCATTGAAATGTCCCCAACAGTGGTTCCCTTCAGATAATTTGTGGAATCTTAATTTTTCTAATTAATTTTTGCCTCTTATCTTGTCTGTTTCTCAGTAGCTTTTTGAAGCTTTGTTTCTTGGGTCCTAAGGGTGAGAGGACCAGGCAAACATCATGACAGCCTGTCCTAATAACTCAGTTAAGAACTAGGCCTCGGTCCTTGCTCCTTGGAACTGAGGAGGCAGCTTCTGAGGAAGAGTCACAAATAAAGGACAATCAATCTCCAGCACCCCCAGCAGGAAGGAAGAGGAGACCTGTCATGTGCAGTACTAGGCCAGCCAGCCTCAGCCACAAAAGCTCAAGGTAATAACCATACAAGGACAAAGCTTGGGACTTGTCCAGGCCTGCCACAAAATGGAAAAACTATAGCCCTAGTCAGGCCCTGACTAGCCTTAGCCAATTAGAACATACTAATAAGATTGTCACTTGCTTAAGCCAATCATATCTGAGAAGACTTAACTGCTCTAGGAACTCCCTTTATCTGTGCTTAAGATAAGCCTGAGAGCTTCACTGGGGGTCATTACCATTTTGCCTTTGTGTAGGATGGCCAGCCCCAGCATGCTGGAATCTTTCTTGAGATAATAAATGCTCTTGCTGGTTGCATATATGGATGGTGGTCTTTTCTGAGACTTCTCCAGGACCCTAACACCTAACATGGGAAGAGGGTAGATGTTTGCACAGTACACCAAGAGCCTGGGATTTGTAATCTAGGAAATGGGGTAATTTTTCGGTATTTTCTCCATCAGTTTTCAGAGGGTCATATCATTCAACTGCAATTAATCAGAGGAACTGATTTAAAAAAAACTCAGCAAATGAGAGCTGAGAGAATTCTGTAAGGCAACCCTGTCATTTGCTTCCCAGAGTATCCCAGAGTGCAAAGGGAAGTGTCACCACAAGAGCTTCCTGGAAAATCCAGGACTTCCAGATCATAGTTTAAAAGCATCAACTCCCTACTGGAATGATTTATCATATTTCCTTGATGTTCAAGATACCTGTGTTCACAATTATGGATTCTAGGTCAGTCAACAACTTTTGAACAAGGCCTAATTTTAATGTATGGTATTCTTTTTCTTTTGAGAATATTGCCTAATCAATGGTGAATCTCAGACAAGGAACGCTTCAGTAATGACAAAATATGTAATGTGGTCCCCTGACAAACATAAGGCCATACAATAGCACAACAAAACAATTTTGAGATTGAGCTTTAATATTGGTCCATGCATCTTCAAGGTTTTCTTTACTATCAAATTTTGATGAATGAGAATAAACAGGAAAAAAATTGTACTGTGGTAGTGATCCTAGCTATTGGACACTAGATCCTATGATTGAGAGCATATAGGATGCTTCTCTAGGCTAAATTTGATTTCTGTATGAGGGAGAGATTTTATTTTATTTTATTTATTTATTTATTTATTTATTTATTTATTTATTTTGGTTTTTCGACACAGGGTTTCTCTGTGTAGCTTTGCGCCTTTCCTGGAACTCACTTGGTAGCCCAGGCTGGCCTTGAACTCACAGAGATCCGCCTGGCTCTGCCTCCCGAGTGCTGGGATTAAAGGCGTGCACCACCACCGCCCGGCTTTATTTGTTATTTATAAGAACATGTGTGTGTTTGTACATGTGCATACAGATATGCAGTTTCCAAGTAATTCAAAGTGCTTTAGAGATCTTAAGATCATATTGACAACATGACAATCACCATTTTCATGAAATTTGAATTATTACATATGATTAAATGGTGATGGGAGAAGAAACCTGTTCCACTGAAAGGCTGCATGTGACCCACTTTGCCTTGTTATCAGGAAGCTTCCAAGCTGAACTTCTTTCCTAACATGAATCAATCAAATGGTTCTAACTAGGGCTGAAATTGAGTATTTTGTCACTAAAAGGAAACGTCAAGATTATCTAGAACATCTGACTCATTGTATAGCCAAGAATGAAATCCAAAAAAAGGGAGTCATATGCCTTGCCCAAAATTGCAGAGTTCATTAGTGACAGAATTATGAGTGACCCCAGGACTTCTGTTGTCCAGTGTAATATTCTTTTCAGAAGACAGAAGACTGGCCATTTTCTAAAACATGAATAAAATACTGCAGTTCTAAGAACACTTCCTAGAACCTGTACAATGAATGGTTGAGAAATCAGGGCTCAATTCTACTACAATATTTCTGCTTATTCTTGGCACTTTTCTTATCATCAAGCATAGATAACATCTATATGCTATCCTCCGTAAATCTGAGAATATGTGTGTCAAATATTCAGATTTTAAACAGTCAAGGAAAGTGTTTGCATATTTGGTTTTATGTATTTGCTCTGAAACAGTATCTTACTCTGTATTCCAGGCTGGCCTGGAACTCAAGACAATCCTCCTGCCATGGTATCTTGAACACTGTAATCACGAGCATACACCACATCCTCAGACTCTAAGGGAGTCTTAATAAATTAGAGTTTCATCTCAGATTGATAGTCAGAAATATCCAAATCATTACATTTCATTCCCAAATTTTAGAGAGGAGAAAGAGTCTCTAAGAAAGTAAAACGACCCACCCAATGCTGGCTATCACCTGGCTAAAACTGGAGCATGGATATTCCCTGTCTACTGATATTTCATAACACTTGGAGCACCATCATTAATTATATCTAGGCATTAGACAAAGTGTAAAGTTGGTTAAGACAGTGTGCCCATGAGACACTCTTAAGAGAAGAGAATGGCATGGTGAGACTTGTCTTGAGAGGCATCAGCTTCTTTCCCTTCACCCCTTTCAATAGTCATTGTCCTCCATTTTGGCCCTATCAAAGTATGCCAATAAGAAAGATTCATTTTTACAAGTTACTTCATTATCATCCTCTATAGCACACCCATTTGCTTGTATTAGTGTTAGTCCCATCAGCTTAAATGCAAAACAGTGAAGGCTGTCTCTGGATCGAATTACATTTCATGCCTGGATAGTTCACAGGTGGTCAACAAAGACTCAAGTCCACAGTGAGAAGCACTTTTCTTAAAACACTTGAAATTGAGGGATGTGTGGAGTATGTAAGAAATAGGGTGTGTATGTAGTGCATGTAGTCGCATTTTGGTTTAGTACATCTGGCTACATGTGTGAGGAACTGGATTGAATACCCATTGTTGCAGAGTATAGTAGGTAGGTAGGTAGATAGATAGATAGATAGATAGATAGATAGATAGATAGATAGATAGATAGATAGATAGATGGATGGATGGATGGATGGATGGATGGATGGATGGATAGATAGATAGATAGATAGATAGATAGATAGATAGATAGATAGATAGATAGATAGATAGATAGATAACATAGTGTCTGCATGAAAAGAAATAAAATTAGAAGAGAGTAAGAGAGGGACAAAGGAAGAGAGGGGGAAAGAAAGAGGCTGAGACCATGGAGTCCGCCTAGCACAATGCAGTTACCAGGGGGTCTTTGCACAGGCCCTACTGTGAAGGACCTGATGACTTAATTAGACAGTTCTTTGAGTACACACCTCTGAGACATTTGTGGTCAGTTTCAGTCACTTGTTGCTACTAATTCATAACCAAATTCAGTTCCTAGAAAACTTAAGTGCTTATTTATTTGGAGAAATAATGTTACTTCAAGACTTTTAGAGTAAGAACACATTACACTTTGAGAGAAAATACATTTCAAAACTTATAATACATTTCACTCTTAATATCTTCTGGAATTTGTTTTTCTTGTTTTATTTTGTTGAGACAATCTTACTGCACAACTCTGACTAGCCTGCACCTCTCTATATAGGTCAAGCTCCTGATCTACCTGCTTCTCCCCATGTGCTGGGATTAAAGGCATGTGCCAGCATACCCAGATTCAGTAACTTCTTTTAATAAAAGCTTCATGTCTATGTCAAGTGGGCAATTTATCTAGTCCCAAAATATAGAATTACAATATTTCTTTTCCGGTAGACTCAAGAAGATTCTGCTACAGCTTCAAATGAAAATATTTGACTATAGCTTAATTTCCCTTTCATTCTATATCAAAAAACCATGACCCAAAAAAAATCCTTATTTTCTTAATAGTTTCAGGCCTCTTATTTCACAAAGGTGACAGATTAAGACCAGAACTACTTCCTAGCATCCCCACACCAGTTTTCTTTGGGAGTGGACTCTCCAGGCACTGTCTGTTGTTACACTCATTTAAATATGCCAGCCGAGGTATAAGAAAACCTAAGTTCCATGTTAAACTCCACATCTGCTTATGCTAGAATGAAAACCCATCTGAGAATCAATGAAGCACATGGAGAGGGTCTAATTAAATCCCCATGCCATTTCCTTTAAAACTGTCAAATTGAAATTGTAATCGTGTATTCATTCACCCCCAGTGGCGTAGTGGTAATTTTAGAAGTGGGAATATTTAAGCAATGAGACCCAACAGTGTGTATTTTGCTTGGATATCAACAATGGTGGATATTTCTTGGGTATTCAGCCAGTAGTCTGGAAACAAAACCTCTCCTAAATAGTGAACCACAAAAGCTTTTCCAAGTATACACCCACACTAATAAAAAACACAGAATCCTGTGTGGAGAATAAGAATTCAAAGTAAATGTATTTATTAAGCAATAACAAAATAAACCTAAACTAATAAAAATAATACGAGGATTTGGCACATTAGCCAAAATTTGGTGATACATACAACAAATAAAAAACCAAACTGAAGATTTCTGGCATTGAAGTCACAATAACACTCCAGAATCTTGTTCTGTCTTCTGTCCTTTGTCATCTAATTTTGTTCTTGCCTTAAATGGCTCTCAACTAAAACCTAATTGAGGAAGTATGGGAGGAGGGCTGCTTTGTTGGTTGATATTGTACCTTCTGCCTCATTTAGAAGGTGGCAAATGTTTGAATATCAGACTATTTGGAATATGAATTGAAATATCAGGATCTTCTTTACATACACAAAAACTCATAAAACTCGGATCTGTAATTGTCTTAAGCTCTGCTAAGTAACAAGTAATAGACAACAGCAATCAAATGGTGCAGCTAATTCACTGGCTTGTGTGGCCACACCCTAACTTTGGCTACAAGCATTATTCTAGTTTTTAAGAGAAAAAACTTGATTTTCTTGCTTCTGAGATACAGTATAGTTTACATAACCTAATGGCAAAGACAAAAAATATTCCTGCTGAATTTGTTAAGCCTCTCCCCTTATTATACTTGCTGACTGAAGGATTGAATAGAACCAAGAATACAAGAAGAGCCTAGTGGCATTCTGAGCACCTACATATATAAGAATGTCCCGCTTTTCCTCACTGAAGTCTTTTAAACACTCCTACCCTGCCCTCTTCCCAAGGAATTGTACTCTGTCTGGTCTATAGCTATAGCCAGGCAGCAAAGGTTATCGCAGTTGAGCAGCAACAGAAAACAACGCTCACAGGGAGCAGGCTGTGAGCTGCTGCTCGCCCATCTCTATGCCAGTCCCCACTCCACACAAGTGCCTCTCAACAAGCTCTCCGCTTGTCAAACTAGGCCATCCTTCAAGGTCACCATGTGAAAATGCAGCAACAACAAAGAAAACTTAGGGAGGTTCCATTGTCCTGTGTGTCTAGGGTGACCTTCAGGGAGGAATCAAGAAAAGTAAAGTTGACAATGAGAAAAGAAAAACTTAATACCACTTCTCTGTAAAACTACACAGAAAATGGGGTAGACTAAGGGTCCACACAAACCAAAGGAGGAAGTAGACAGTATGAGTGCGCGCTTTCCAGATTCATCCCTGCTTTGCTTACCCGATTCCTTTTCTGGTGGTTGGGGATAGGGGTTGGGATGTGGGCGCTCAGGAGAACGGAAGCACTCCACTCCTTTCACTAAGTTAATTGGTTTTCTTTCATCCCTCTCTCATGGTGCATGAAGACCACTCACGCCAGAAGAGGAAAGACACGATAGTCAGTCACATGTTACATTCTGGACCCTACTCTAGCAACATCCCCATAAAGAGTAGTAGAATTTAAAGACAACTTAATGAAATTTGAAACTCATGAATCATCTGTAAGAACTGAAAACCACTGAAATGCTAGGAGAACTCTCCACAATAAATAATCAGACTCCGCCACAGGGAAACATATACAAAGTTATAATAAACTTCCAATGTTAAACTCTGGTAGAAGGTAAAAAATGGAGAAAGCATAAATATTATGAGATGTTTCAAGCTAAGGTCATAATTCTAATTATAAAGAGTTACTCTCTGGTCACCTATGTGTCCCTGATTCTATTTTCTTTTTCTATTTAACAAAGCACATTGTTTTAATATGCACATACTCCTGTTCTCCTATGTGTCAGGGACCAGCCCCGACCTGTTGAAGGGTTCTTGAATGGAGGAGTAAGGAACTGAGAAATAATAGGAAGAAATATAGACATAGATGAAGAAAAAGACAAAGACATAGGATAGCTTCTGGAGAGCTCTGGGTCAATACCCAGTCATCCTAGTTTATTCATTTTGGCCTTTATACATCAGCAAGGTGAGGGGCAGAGACCTCCCACTTTCAAGGTCGAGGTATAAAGTACCAGCAAGTGTAGACCCTTCAAAACACCTGGTAACCACGCCTTTGGCCAAATCATCCTATTATACAGTCTTGCTGGGCAAAGCAAGCTCAGACTTTCTGACCTTGAGTAAGGCCTTACTAGGTAGCCTCTGTAGGTCCCCATACCCATGTTCTTGATAAATTTCTAAAATCTTGCCAAAATTTACACCATCACTATTGTCAATGCTCATTGAAGTAACTGCAGAAACCCAACATTTGTTAGTGATGTCAAATACATGACCCAAAATTAAAATAATGATTATCTTACAGTTCTATTTCCAAAATTAATTGAATTTCACAGATGTAAACGTATTATCCCTCAAACAAGCACTCAACTCAGCTTTTCTTTTTCTTTTTCTTTTCTTTTTTTTTTTTGTAGTGTTATGCATCAAGCCAAGGGCTCCATGGATGCTAGGCATGTGCTCTCTTCTGAAGACCCAGGGCTAACATGTTAATTTTTTAAAGACCCACACTAAGTAGGTTCTAAGAGCATCTTTTGTATTTATCATTGTAGAACAAGCTTTTTCATTTTTCACATATAATATCTTAACATCTGCAGTGAAAGAGGTATGTCTGCATTAAAATAAATGAGCTGGTTACCAGCAAACTGAATTAAGAGGCAATAATTTTATAATGTTCTGACGATTCATTCTTTCAGATGTACACAAAAACTGAACTGGGTTGTTTGTAAGAGTAAAGTATAATTGCTGCAGTATAAGCAGGTTAATAATGGAAAATAGCTATCTACTTAATTGGTCTTTGTCCAGATAAAAGATATATAGAAGACACACTGTTCTAGGCATTTCAAATAACACCTTACTTATCTTGAGAGAAGAAGAAAGAAAAACCTTGTTAAAATGGCCACTGTTTTAATTAGGGATGTGGGATCATGAAATACTTCCTATTTGCTTTCTTTCCTCTCTATGTGTGGAAAAATCCCTGCCCGCTGCCCATCATCTCACCCAGCTGGTGCTCAGATAGTGAAGTAAAGATGTGACTTTCTCTTCAGCACTTCAAAATTAAGCTTTATAAGCCGAACAATGGCTTAAATAAGGAATAATGGCCCAATACCCTCGTAAAAAACTTACTGTGAAAGTCCAAATGTATCTAAGGTGTTGTGCTCCCTGTGGGTTTTGTCACACCTGTGGTATCCTTGCCTCAGGCAAGCTGAGCTCTCAAAGGTGGGCTATTCTGAAAAGCAATGTCCATTGGGGACAGGTAAAATCAAGGCTAAGAAAATTAGCCTAACTGTAGATCTAGCCTTTGTGGAAATCAAGTGTTACATTTAAGAGGGAATTGCAATATCTGCTGTGACCTCACTGCTGTTGATTTGCAGGAGACCACATAGCTGTTTGAGGGAGCTCAGGCTCAGTAGCAGACAGGACTGGCAGAGAAACTGCAGGAGATGATGCACAAGGTGAGACCCCAGGCCCGCAGGAGATGATCCACAAGGTGAGCCCCCAGGCCCGCAGCGGTCTGGCGATTGTGACGGAAAGAGCACACTACAGTGAGCGGGAGCTGCAGCTTGGACTATTCAGATACAAAGCTGTCCATGGACATAACCGTTTCAGGATGCGAAGGCTAGTGCTAAACCCCTGTGCTGGTGCAGATGTGACTCACATGTCTCCTTAGTTCTTACTGGCTTTAACCTGTGCAGAAATGTGCCTACAAACCACAGGTTTGCAATAACTAATGTGAGATAAGGCTAAAGAACCGGGAAATCTACCTTTCAGTGTTGATGATCCCATGCATGAGCATACACAAACATATAGCTACAGTCATGTACTTTTTAATTAATCTGTTATGAATGATTTTTCTCCAATCTGGACTTCTTTTTGATCTAAATGTATTGCTATCAAGTCTTAAAATGTGACAAATTGCCCAGTACAGTGGTTTATGCCTGTAATTCCAGCACTTGGGAGCACGAGGCAGAAAAAAAAATCTGCAATCTGAAGTTCAGCCTGGCCTGCTCAGTGGTCTACACAGTCAGTTCCAAGCCACTGTGTGCTACAAGTGGGACATTTTCTCCAAAAATGACAAATAATAGCTCATAATAAAAAATATGAATTTTATTGTTTCTGATCTTTGGCATTAAGTATGTTATCTTAAATGTTTAAAATAAATAATCTTACTGGGAGGATTTATAAATTCTTATCATAGATCATCAAAGTTAGTGGAAAAACAGAATTGTGGAGTAACCAGGGAGAATATACACATTTCCAGATCTGATTTTCCTAATTTTAAGCTCTTTAGCTCTCGATTTAGTAAATGTAAACTCTGAACTTCTTCAGTGGCAATGTTTCTGAAACACAAATATAGAGAGATTTGTGTGTATTTCCCATTCTTTCACTGACTCAGGAAACAGATTTTAAGAACCATGACGCTGGCTTTCGATGAATGAAGGAAATACAGTGTGCATGACATCTGTTTCCCCTGGGAATGTGACACAAATTTACTTTACTGTACTTGTGCTCCTCACTTAAATGCTCTCTGTTGAAAATGAGAGCGCACTCCAGGTTTTGGGGAAAAGAAAAAAAAAATCATAAATCTAAGGCCCTCTTATAAGTAAAAGTAATCTAGGAGTTAACCTATCAAACAGAAAAACATGCAAATAATCACGTTTTTAACTGCCTAATTTTTCAAAGATTATATATAAGTATTCTATGAACCTTCCAAAAATATGTCTTCATCCTTATTAAAGAGTTATCCTAAGTCAAAAATACCATGGTTTTGAAAGCCAACAGCTAAAAGAAAAGGATCAGCATCCTTAAGGAGTTCAAATCATTGACTTAAAATGTTTAAGGTATTAATCCTCTGGAAAATTATTTGCTTCTGGAAGCACTGAGTGTTAAATATCTCTGATGGAATATCCCTGGAATTTTGCACACACTGACACAAAAACCTCCACACTAGAGCCAGAGCGCCCTTGTCCCACACCACTAGCAAGCTGCCTTGCTACCTCTGCATTTTTTGTAATTGTGTTTAATTCAAAACATGCAGAAGCTTGCATGATTCTCATTTAGTGTTCATATTAGTGCTTTTCTAATTGGTGAAAGAAAATACCAGACAGGAAGTGACTTATGAGAGGAATGGTTTACTTTGGCTGATAGTTCCAGGATGCATCCTGTCAGGGTGAGAAAGTTGTGGTGGCGGGACCTTGAGCCGGGTGGTCACATGGCAGCCACAGTCAGGAAGCAAAGTGGTGCGGTCAGCTGCTTCGCTCACTTTCTCTGTCTAATTCAGTCCCGAAAACAAAGCCCGTGATGCCACCCACAGTGAAGATGGTAATCACCACCTCAACTGAAATAACCTAGATAATCTCTCCCACACACACCCAGAGGCTAGCCTAATCTAGAGAGTCCCTCAAAGGCATGCACACAGGTTTGCATCCTAGGTTTTAGATCTGTCAATAAACATGATGTATTAGCTACTACTGTATCAGTTTAAAAAGATAATCAAATTACAAAGTTTGCACCCCCCAACCCAAGTAAGAAGTTGTATAAGAGTTGCTGATGTACTAAAATTTGCTACAAGAGGATGAGGAACAAAATTACTATTGATATATTAAAATTATCACATCTTATAGATGGATGAGATACAATCACTTTTTTTCATTTTATCTTCTGTCTAAGAGAACAATAGTCAGATGTCACTCTGCAGCCTATGGGCTGAAATGGTCCCAGTCCAGACAATGGTAATGAATATTTCTTGATGGGTCTAAGCTAGACCCACTAGTAAACATATGCAGCCCCCCAGAAGCCAAGAAAAAAAAAACAGTCTCAAGGAATTAAAGAGCAATTGTGGCCAGCATTCACTTTTCCCTGGTGCTGTCTTTAGAATCTTAGATTCAGACCTTTAACTTTCATGTCCTGATGTACTTCAATAAACTGAAAAGACTTTAAAATCCCCTGTTGAGTGAATTAAAACTAAGCACATTTATTTGATAAGTTATTGTGGTGGTTTGAAAGAAAATAGCCCCCAAAGGGAGGGATACTATTAGGAGGTGTGGCCTCATTGGAGGAACTGTGTCACTGGGGGGGGG
>CABHPH010061390.1:0-18476 GCA_902168325.1 Peromyscus nudipes
ATATATATATATATATATATATATATATATATATATATATGATAACAGAGCTTTGGAAGCAGGGAGATGACACATTCAGGGCCAGCCTGGGCTGTATATAGTGACATCCCCTATGTCAAAACATCAAAAAAAAAAATGTTGCAGCACCTTGCAGTTTCATCTAGTCCTAGTTAAATTCTCGAATTGTCCTAGGATTACTTTTATGGGTGTTCCTGTGCTTAGCACAAAGTTCAGACAAAACAAAACATCCCATGGGTAGAATGTGTGACTCTAGAGTGGAGAGTGGCTTCTGTAAGAATCAGAGTGTAAAATTCTTCCTGACTGTTTTTATAGAGTTCTTCTAAAGTTAGTATATGTTAACCGTGAAAAATGGAAAAGCAAAATTATCTGCATGAAAAAAGGTGTCACATTGCAGAGCTTTTAACACCCTGGCTAAAGAGAAAGAGGCTCCGGGAACTGAGTGCCACGGCAGACCCTCTAGAAATTTGGTTCCCTTCTGCCTTCATTTTATTTGATCTTATAACACACTTGCACAGAGCCCTGAAAGACGGGAAAGACAGAGAAAAAATCCCCCCTCTTCCTGGCACCCAGCCCTCTTCCCTACCGCCCCCATTTTCTTGTGTATTCTTCCAAAAGGATCTCAAGCATATCCACACACATTTATTTATATCAGGGATTCTCAGCCACATGTGCCTCCCCCAAACCACCTAGGAAGCTTTTGTCAACACATATGTCTGTGCCCGGTGGAGAACTACTCAGTATCCTATAATTGTGTTTGGGGAAGGAAAAAAAAAGCCCTTGGTTATTCCAGGGAGCTCCTTCTGTTGAGAACTACTAGCTAAAATTACAATTCCTTGGACCCACGGTACTAGACCACCAGGAAACTAGTACGCTGCTGCCTGGGCAATTTGGACAGAGAGCCGAACGTGGGAGAATGGGCTGCAGCTTCCCGTTTAGGCCGCTACGAGGTCTGCAATCACTCAGTTGATAAGTCTCAAGGTAAATTGCCCCTTAAGAGAGAGACTGTCTCCAGATTAATACAATCAGTGCCACAATTACCTGTGTATGAGTAACTTATTCCTCTGGTCTAATTCTTCTGAACCTATCATACTTTCCACTCCCTCATTCATCATGGAAATCTTAGAAAATAGAGTAAGGAAAAACAATACCGGTTACTCAATTGTATAACTCGGAAGTCACAACTGTTAATATTTGTTTTCTTTCATTTTATTAATTGTGTAAATAGTACATATATTTTAAAATATATGGTGATTTAAGGCAGTTTCATCCAGACATTATTTCACCTGTATTTACCTCAGGATGTATTACTGATGGATAAGGAGTAAAGAGTTAAACAAACCCCACCCCACCCCCAACGTATAATATTAATTCCTATCTGATTCTGACTCCGCCTTGGCCTTTCTCAGATGTTTTTAAACTTCTTTTAGAACCCCCCCCAAAAAAATTAAAAAAAAAAAAAAGGCCGGGCGGTGGTGGAGCACACCTTTAATCCCAGCACTCGGGAGGCAGAGGCAGGCGGATCTCTGTGAGTTCGAGGCCAGCCTGGTCTACAGAGCGAGTTCCAGGAAAGGCGCAAAGCTACACAGAGAAACCCTGTCTCGAAAAACCTAAATAAATAAATAAAAAATAAACTTCTTTTTGAGTCAGACTTTGACATCTATCCCTCCAGTCTCTGCCCTATCTTCTTTGATGTAACTATCTACAGCCTTGGAGACCCTAAGTAGCTTTCCTTCCCCTTCCTTGGTATCCTGTCTTTATAGCTTTGTTTAAAGGGCTACGTGGAATTCTACGGTATAAATAACACAGGCAACAATTATTTTCACAATGACAAACTTTTAATTGTTTTCTGTGACAAATAATGTTACAGTGAATACCTCTATTTCCAGAAGGTAGGATTCTAGGTGGAGTCCTTGAAACAAAATAACTCATCCGTCTCTCTCCCTAAAGTAGCAACAATGGATGTCTTCAGATGAGCTATTTGCCTGCCTCTGGCTCTTGCATGGTATAATTGTCCTCATATATCTTAACTGTCTTATAGCTAAACTTTTAATGGCACACAAATTTATTGGGGCAACACACTAATGTTAGATTGCTTGTGTCTCCCTTGTGTGTGTGTGTTACATTCTGTGATTAACTCACTCTGGGTAAGTCATATATCCACGGACAGTGACTATACTGAGCAGTTTCAGTCACGGGACCTACCAAGTTGCCTATTTCACTCACAACTCCACCACCAGCCCCTTCACATTTCAAAGGCTTTGGGTCCATACTTCAAATTGTTTCCTGACAAGGTATTACTAAATTCACGACACACCAGCATTGACTGTGTCAGTTTTAAAGTGTACTATGTTGTTGGGAAGGTGTATGCTAGGGCACTAGATGTATTCGAGGGGGTGTCAACATGACCACTCTATCATTAGGGTAAGGTTTTTTTTTTTATTGTGAATAAAAGAGAGAAACTATCCGGAGGCATCTGGAAGAGTCTAGAACAGAGAGAAAGAAGAGACTGGACGTGGCCAGGCCTGGGGAAGTGGGAGTGTGTGAGACAATAGTGGAGATAGTGAGCTAGCGAGAGATGGAGAGATGTGAGGTTAGAGAGGAGAAGGGAGGGAGGGAGGGAGGGAGGGAGGGAGGGAGAGAGAGAGAGAGAGAGAGAGAAAGAGGGAGAATGAGTACTAGAAAATAGTGGGTTATAAGGAAGATAAGTAGCTATGGGGAGGAAATGGCCTGGAGACTAGTGTGGACTTTGAAATGTAGAACAGGTACTTGTGATACCGCGGGAGCCCGCAGGCTAGTTCCGCTTTGATATGCTGATAGACACTACAGGTTGCCATAGTCCCTTCTGCCCGAAGTAAGAGAAAGGAACCCTTTGGGTCACAAATTCCTGAGAAATGATGGCTTTTATCTAACCCTCCAGAAACCCTTCTGAAGTCCAAGTTGAGCTCATTTCTAGATATATGGACTGCTTGTGAGACCCAACAATAGGTGATGTCAGAGGCAGCAGAGCAGAGGCACAGGTCCACGCTGTCACTCACAGCAAGCTGGCCTTTTTTACTAAATGGGGAAAGAAAAAAAAAAAAAAGGAAAAGAAAGAAAGGAAAGGAAAGGATACGACTGCTCTTAGGTATGGTGGAGGGGAAAGTCGTCTTCCCCCTCCCCCACCTGAGACAGGGTTTCTCTGTGTAACAGTCCTAGCTTTCCTGGAACTAGCTCCGTAGATCAGGCTGGCCTCGAACTCTCAGAGATTCGCCTGCTTCTACCTCCCAAGTGCCAGGATTGAAGGTATGCCCCACCACCCGCCCAGCAAGGAGAAAGTTTATCAAAGATATGTGGGAGAGCATAGTCAGAGGCAGGGATGTCAGGGAGAGTCCAGAGTGGACATGAGCAGACTGAGCTGGGTCGTGTGGGGAGACAGGAGAGGAATCAGAAGGGAGAGAGGGGAACCGGGTGCGGCAGCCAGGAGGACAAAGGTCCAAAAGGGAAGGGAGGGGCGTGTAACTAAAATGACTGCGTTATACAGGGAAGAGCTGCTGGGGGAAGGGCAGCCTGGCTCCGGGGCTGGAGAGTTCAGGGAAGATGGCAGCGTATGCAAGCCGTACCCTGTAACAGGTAGGAACTGAAGGATGCTGGGAGAACCTGGCAGCCCTGTCCAGCTTTGGTATGTTAAATCGGCACCTCAGCTATTTGTCCCGGGTTAGAAACTTAACAGTTACCAGGGCCTCCCACCCCAATAAGATCAAAGTGTCTGTGGGTTGGTAAAGAGTCCCAAGATGAACCACTCCAGTGACAGTTTGAGGGACAGCATCTGCTGTCATACAGTGGCAGCCTGCTGACCATGATTGGTTAGCACATTACCTCGGCTGGACAGTGAGCATTTCCACCACCAGGGTCTCCACGCAGAAGAAGTAAATAAAAGGAGACGGTGCAGACTCACAGCAGGCCAGCTACTCCAGAATTCAGTGTTCTGGGAATCCTCAGGAGCATGGCGTGCCACGCTTCTTATTTAGAAGCAGTGTGCCAAGAAGGCTGGCCACCAGCTCATGCCTGTATTTTCTCCTCCAACTCTGAGGAGTTCCTTTAGTCTTTCAGGAACCTCAACTCAGGTAATACAGGGTCTGTGACCTCACTGCAGAAAAGAATTTTGGGATGAACTAGTATGAAGTAGAGTTAGAGTTTATTAGAGATGTTTTTGACATGGGTTTTATGAGTGAGGGTTCATAGAAAGGCTCTCAGGAAGAAAGCCAGGCGTGTGAGGGAATGGGTCTCCTCAGACAAGCATCAGTCACATGTCCAGGTTGGTGGCTCTCAAGTATGTCTCAAAGGGTTGCTAAGAAATTCCACTCCCGCCCCCTTTTTGGGAAATGAGATTACAGTGTGGCTTTGGAGGTACTTTGGATGAGATTAATATAGCAATCAGATAAGTTAAGGGAGGAGACACCAGGATTGCAAAGGGGGTTTAGGGCATGTCCTTTCACCATAAATGCAGTTTCAGGTGAGATTTTACTAGAAGACTACAGGCTTTCCAGCCGGAAGGGAGAAAGACTGTAAGTCAGTAGTTTTCAATCATCCTAATGCTGCGACCATTTAATACAGTTCCTCATGTTGTGGTGACCCCCAAACATGAAATTATTTTCATTGCTACTTCATATCTGTTATTTTGCTACTGTCATGAATCATAAAGTAAATATCTGATATGCAACCCCTATAAAACAGTTGTTTAACCCCCAAGGGGGTTGTGACCCACAGGTTGAGAACCACCGCTAAGCGAATATTGTTTCCATGCTGGAATTCCTGATTCCCAGCAGGTGAGGGGTTTCCTGGACTCATGGTCAGGGACTTCATCACTTCCTGTGTCCTCACATTTTTCTGTGTCTTCCTGTCCCGCCTCAGATAATACTGACGATGTCTATTCTTACGTCAAGGTTCTGGAACACGGACTGTCACAGCTCTGCTTCCCAAGTGTGTCGCAGCCATTCTCCTACAAGGAGAGGGACAGATGTTCCACCTCTCTGGTTGTCCAATACTCGGAAAGATTGTTTTCAGTGAAAACCAAATTACTGAAGCTGCCAAGTGCAATAGCATGTGGATTTCCATTTTAACAAAGCTGCTGCACATTTCAGAAACCCTGCTTGTGGGCTTGAGGCAATATGTGTGCATTTCAGTTTCTGGTGCTGAGGGTCGAAAGTAAAATCAAAAAGCCTCGCACAGGCTATCAAACACACTAAGCACATACCACACACACACTAAACACATGCTATGTATACACTAAGCACATGCTAAGCTCCTGCTAAGCATGTTCTACCAGTGAGTAACATACCCAGGCATGAACAATCCCTCCCTCCTTCCCTCCCTCCCTTCCTTCTTTCCTATCTTTCTCTTCGGGTGACCTTGAACTTCTGATCCTCCTGCCTTCACTTCCGAGTGCTGGAACTGTAGGTGTGTACCACCTCCCTGGTTTTATGTGGCACTGGGGACTGAACTCAGGGGTTGGTGTGTGCTAGAAAAAAATTTGCTGACTGAATTACATCCACAGCTTCCTCCAGCAGTGGTATTACCTTACTGGGTTTTCTGGAGACTGGCAAACTGCAAAACTTTGCTAACGTTGTTAAAGGAGTTTTATCTAACTCAAAAGATACTTTAAAAACATTTAATAAAAATTATTTTCTTGAAGTTGAAGTCATCTCTGGGAGGCGGGGTGTGTGTGTGTGTGTGTGTGTCTGTCTGTCTGTCTGTCTGTGTCTGTGTGTGTATGTGTGTGTGTCTCAGTTTCCCTATTTGAAGACATCTCTGGGACGCAGGGCTCAGTTTCCCTGTTTTGAAAATATGTATATATTTTTTTCTGCTAGGTAAGGTAGGTAGTACTGTCTCCTTTGTGGGGTCAGAATGCTTACTGGTCTGCAGTGGTGTCCGTGGGGATCTACTTGTGTTGTGAGCTCAAGTTTCTGCTGAAGAAACTGGAGTTGAGGCAGTTATAAACAACAGATTGGAGAATGAACTTGGAATAGAGAGGATGTCACCCTGTGTGGTGTAGAGTGTAGATGGCATGCAGAAGACCGTCCTCAAGCAAATGTAAGTGGGGAGGTACTTTGATCAAATATTTAATTTAGGATGAGTCAGTCCCCAGCTAACCTGGAGGAATTAACTTATGAAGATACACTTTAATTTTAACCATGTAGTCATGTACATTTTAGATCAAGAAATTATAGATGGAGTATGGACAAAGAAGAACAGAGTCTAAAATGTCTTTATACATACATATATGCTGTATACATGCCATTTAAAACAACAGTAATTTTATATATACTTTGTTCCAGCAATTCTACTTTGGGAGCTTTTTTATTCCTCTCTGTCTCTCTCTCTCTCTCTCTCTCTCTCTCTCTCTCTCTCTCTCTCTCTCTCTGTGTGTGTGTGTTTGCATATAAAAGTGACTCCTGAGTATATGGTTATTTATTGTGGTGTTTTAAAGTTCTGGTTTATTAGTCAGTTCTAAATCCAAAGCCTGTGCCATGATCTCATGTGGTTTGGATTGATTTTTAGGGTCCTTCTTCCCTGACCCACTGTTCACCTTATCTCTTCAGCTCATGCTAAGCACAGTTCTGAGGCTTGGCTGGTTCTCATTGTGAATCCCTCAAATCATTCATCATTTTGTGTATGAGCATATGTGGATTGGGGACCATTGTTGTAGAATATTATTTTAAGATGTGTTACATTTGTTTATGCTGTGGAACATTTGTTTAATCATGCAAAGATGTGCTTCATTCTTTTATGTTGCATTTGTTTAACTCTGTAAAGCTGTGTTACTTTGCCTGTCTTAAAACACCTGATGGTCTAATAAAGAGCTGAATGGCCAACAGCAAGCCAGGAGAAAGGATAGGTGGGACTGGCAGGCAGAGAGGATAAATAGGAGGAGAAATCTGGGAGGAAAGAAGAGCAAGAGGGATCAAGGAGAAGATCATCAGGGGCCAGCCACCCAGGTACACAGCAAGCCATGGAGTAAGAGTGAAAGTAAGATATACAGAAATAGAGAAAGGTAAAAGCCCAGAGGCAAAAGATAGATGGGATAATTTAAGTTAAAGTTAAGAAAAGCTGGCTAGAAACGAGCCAAGCCAAGGTTGGGCATTTATAATTAAGAATAAGCATCTGTGTCACGATTTGGGAGCTGTGTGGTAGGCCCCCCAAAGAGCCAAAGAGTAAAAAACAGCCAACAACAGAGCATGGCCTTCTTGCTTTTCTGTTACTTTCAGAAACTGGAGCAGGGAGGTCAGGGGGTTCTGGACAAGGTGCTCTCCAAACAGATGATAAAGTGGTTGTGGCTGTTCATTTTCAGAGGGACATCTGGGCTGTATAATTTGCTTTGTAGATATGCAATTGCTTTAGTGATCTGCAGGGTACTGTCGTCAGGGAAGATGGTAGCTGGATGCCTAGAACTTCTCACAGTTTTGTCTCATGGAGTTCCCCTATTAAAGCTTTCAAATGTGCAGCAAGGAACAACAGGAGGAGACAGGGAATTCTCTAGGGCTCCACCTACATACATAGTCACAGTGTGAACACCAGTTGCTGAGTTCACTGAAAACGGAGATATCCTTGATCTCGGGAGGAAGGATCGTGTGAGTTTCGTTCTCGTCTGTCACAACACCATTTGGATAGCATCTAAACTGATCAGCCTGGAAGAGCAACCCAAGGGTAATTTTTGTAACTAGTAGATGGGAGAGCTGGAAAGTCTCATAGGTACCTTCCTTTTTCAGTAAGGCGATGGGGCCACTTGAGACAAAGGACCCCTTCAGTGAGACACTTTTTCTCTGTCACCATTTGATGATCGAAAATTGGGTATCTATACTCCTAGCACTCAGGAGGCAAGAGGATTGCCACGAGTTTAAGGCTAGCCTGGGCTATATTATGAGTTTGAGGCCAGCTTAGGGGACATGGGGACCACTACCTCAAAAACATCACATGGGGCTGGAGAGATGCCTCAGTAGTAAAAGAAGACATACTATTTCAGAGGACCTGAGCCCACTTCAGGTGGCTCACAACCACCTGTAACTCCAGCTCCAGAGGACCCAATGCCTCATCTGGTCTCCAAGGGCACTTGAATTCATGTGTGCATACATGCTGCCCCCATATATACCTGTGACTTGAAAAAAAAAAACTACAACAACAACAACAACAACAACAACGAATCAGGTATATTTACTTTGCTAAAAGTGAAACTCTTATCTGGCTTGAATTTTTGCATGTTCATTACTCTGTAACTCACAGGCTTTGAGTAGTCTAGGTCACAGACTAGCAACCTTTTCCTGGAAAGTGCCTGGGAGTAAACATTTTTGACTTTGTAGGCTGCATGTTTTTTGGCCTACTCTGTCACCACAGTGTGAAATTCTCTATAGAAAACGTCTTGGTCACTGTTCTATTGCTGTGAAGAGACACCATGACCAAGGCAACTCTTTTAAGACAAAACATTTAATTGGGGCTGGCTTACAGTTCCAGAGGTTTAGCTCATTATGATCACAGTAGGGAGCATGGCTGAGTGCTAGCTGGCACTGGAGCAGTTTACAGTGCATCCTGATCTGCAGGCAGAAAGAGAGACTGGGCTTGGCATGGGCTTTGGAAACCTCCAGTAATACACTTTCTCCCACAAGGCCACGATCCTTGTAATCCTTTCAAACATTCACTGGTGACTAAGCATTAAATATATGAGGCTATAGGGGCCATTCTTTTCGAACCACCACAGAAAATATATAAGTGGATCAGTATGGTTTTTTTTTTTTGAAGTAATTTTATTTATGATCACTGACATTTGGATTTCACATAATCATTTTTAAGATTTACTTTTTACATGTGTATTTGTGCATGTCTCTGTGTGTACCATGTATTTGCAGGTGCCCAAGGAGGCTGGTAGAGATCATAGATCCCATGGTGCTGGAGTTAGAGGTGGTTGTGAGCCACCTGACATGGATGCTGGGGGAACTGAATTTGGGTCCTCTAGAAGAGCAGCAAGTGATATTAACCACTGAGCCATTTCTCCAGCCCCTTAGATAATTTTTATGTGTCATGAAATATTGTTTTTTCAATTATTAAAACATGGAAAAAACATTTCTTAACTCACAGCACATACACAGACAGATGGAGGATAGGAGTTGGCCAGCAGCCTGTTATTGGCAGACTCTTGTTCTGGATCCAGTACATTGGTGTGGCTCCCTCACAGGCTCCAGCCATCTGGGCTGCTGTGGGAGCTTTTGTGGAGCAGGCAAGCAATCACAGGGATGGGGGTTGTCTTAGAGGGCTTTGAGGCCCTATTGGACCCTAGAGAATTAACCTTGTTTCTCCTCTCTCTTGACCTTGTTCTCAGTTGTGTGTGTGTGTGTGTGTGTGTGTGTGTGTGTGTGTGTGTGTGTTATTCATTTCAGTGAGACTGGCCGACCAGTGAGCACCAGGGATCCACCTGTGTCCATCCCAGCACTGGGGTTAGAGATGCATGCTTCCATGTCCAGCTTTTACACAGGTGCCAGGGATCCGAACTCAGATTCTGATGCTTGCATGCAAACACTTTACACGCTGAGCCATCTCCCTCATCCTGCTAATGTATCTTTAACTGTCTAAGTTTAGAGACATCCCTGCAAATGAAGCCATAGTCTAGTGACTACTTAGTTTCGTTGGCATAGGCAAAGATACGGTCTGTCTTAGCTTGCTTCTCTGTTGCTATGATAAACACTATGACCAAGACAGCTTGGGGAAGAAAGGGTTTAGTTTGTCACAGTTCATCATTGAGGGAAGTCGGGGAAGGCGCTAAAGGCAGGAACCTGGAGGCAGGAACTGAAGCAGAAACCATAAAGAAATACTGCTTACTGGCTTGTTCTCCATAGCTTGCTTCAGGTTGCTTTTTTATAGAACCCAGGACCACCTGCCCAGGGATGGCGCTGCTCATAATGGGCTGACTCCTCCCACATCAATCATCGATGGAGAAAATATTCCACAATCACACCCGTATCTGACAGAAGCAATTCCACACAGATAGGGAGTCCCTCTTCCCAGGTATGTCTGAGCGTGCGTCCAGTTGACAAAAACCAGCCAGCACGTTATTGATAGTTGTAGAGGTAGGAATTTGGACTCTCTGGTGCCAGACGGTTGGATTGGGCACCTTGGCCCCAGAAACTTCTGATGGTATGGACTTAAAAGAGGCTTCTCGGGTGTCAGGCCCTCTTTCCTCCCATAGGTAGAAAAGCTAGGGAGATACTGGGAGTGAGGTCCTACCTGCCCAGAGAAGTCTCTCCTTCCTGTCGCCGCTGTTGTGAGGACACAGCTCACAACACAGCTCTTTCCTGAAATGGCTGTGTAAAAACTCTGCTCTCTTAGGTTTAACTGTGCTGTATGTAGAAATGCAAAGGTGAGGAAGACAGTCCTGCCTTTTCCGACTCAGGTGAGATGTGAGCAATGGGGACACATGTTTGGAACCCATTCAGGAGCTCTAGTGTGCATGGGTCCCACAGCAGAGGGGGAGTTCTAGAGATAGAGGGTTGGAGAGATACTCAGAGGGCCAGATCACAGAAGACCTCACAGGCCTTTCTCAAGAATGGATCCAGAAGCAGTGGGAAGCCGTGAAAAGCTGGTAGGAGGCTTTCAAGCAAGGAAATTTGGGGCTGTGATCTGAGTCGGAGGATGGACATCTCGGGCTACATTAACTCAGGGCAAAAAGCGGGTCAGTGTACTGCCTGAGCCTGAGAAGAGACAGCAGAGAGGTTTAAAAGCTAGGAGCTAAAAAGCGTGTCCACCACCGGGTGAGGGCTCATCCAGGGTAATCCTGTTTGGGGGGGTTGGATATCTGGGGCTTATGGTAGCACTGGCCACAAGGGGAGTAGCAGAAGTGGGTGGAGTAGCCCCATTCTCACTGTTAGGACCAAATAGTCGACAAGAAGCAGCTGGGAGAAGAGGTTTATCGGAGCCCACTGAGCCTGGGAAGGCTCGTGAGGACCTGTGGTGGCGAAGTGGGAAACGCCTTGCTTATATCTCATCAGGTTACAAGTGGTCAGGTTGGAATCAGCGCAAGCTATAGCCTATAACGTCTGCCTCCAAGAGACCCACCTCCTAAACACAGCAGTCAGCTCCACAGCAGTAGGAAGCAGAGCTGGGACAGGAGGGGAGGCTGGTCTATAAATCTCAAAGCCCATCTACTCCAGGAAAAGCCCATCTCCCCAAAGCTCCACGGCTTCCCCAACAGTGCCATTAGCTGGGGACCAAGTATTCAAACCCACCAGCCTGGTAGGGGCATGTCACATGCAGACTATGAGTGAGTGTCAAGGAGATGTTGGACAATGGTGGGCAGTGGAGCCGGCAGCTTCAGACCTGCTCACCGAGGTCTCCGAGGGAGATATAAGCCGAAAGAGGGCTGGGCTGCTTGAAGACCAACTCCAGTTATGCCCAGAGCTGAAGTCAGCCAGGGAGATGATGAAGAGCAAGGAAAATGGAGAAAAGGTAACTCCTCAAAGATCATACACAATCAGGGCTCAGTAAACAGCGGCAGATGGACTCGTCCACACTCAGGAAGGGAGAATGTGAGAGACTAGAGGGGCATGTGTGTGCACATGTGTTTCTATGAAGATGTTTATTTCGAAGCTTATAACACTAAGAACTTAAAATAACAGAAATAGTCAACAATGGAATTCTCATAGCATGTCTTATGATATAACATCACCAAGGCATCAAAATGTTTTTTTTTTAAAAAGTAAAGGAAAACACTCACGATTTAGAAAATATTTACTGAGATATTACTTCTATCAGATTCCATATTAGTTGGCTTTCTACAAAATATGCAAGTAATAGGAACTATTAACTTAATGTTCATTTATAATTTAGTAATTATTAGTTAAATTTTCTTATTTTCTGTCTTTCCTCAAAATCTGTACAATAGTTTTGTATCACTGTGTTAGCTTTCTGTTACTGAGAAAAAAATAACAGAGAAAATCCACTTAAAGCGGGAGAGATTGATTTCATTTTGCAGTTTCAGTTCCTGGCTGGCTGGCTGGCTCCACCGTTTTGGGCCTGAGGCAAAGCAGGCAGTGGTGATGATGTATGGCAGAAGGAGGCTGCTACTCCATGCAGCCAGCAAGAAAGAGGGTGAGAGAAAGGGAGAGAGACAGAGGGAGAGGCAGAGAGAAGCGGGAGTCAGAGGGAAGGGCCAGGGGGAAGGTTAGGTTAAGACGTAGCTCCTAAGAGCACCCCCAACCCCCAACCCCCCCCACATCTGCTCCCTCAAAGTAGGGCCCACGCCCTCAGTCGCCATCACCTTTGAACCTATCAATGAATCCATCCCTTGATGAACTCAGAGCACTCATGGTCAAGATTCATCAGAGATACAGGTCTGTGGATTTCTATCCTGAGGTATTTTTGTCTGGCTTTGATATCAGACTAATACTGACCTCTTAAGTCTTTATTCCTCTTGAAAATTTTGGAAGATGGATAGATGGATTGGCATTGATTTTAAATTTGTGAGACTTTATTAGTGAACTTTTCTTGAGATCTTGGCCAATGAGTCAGTTTCTGTACTTGTGATGGATGGCATACACTTTTCTGTTTCTTCATGTTTTAGATAATGTATATTGTGTTTCTAGGAATTGATTTATTCATTTCTTCTGAGTTATCCAGCCTGTTGGTGCATAATTAATTCATCATTGTAGTTTTGAATGATCCTTCTAAAATTTCTTTGACATAAACTATACCGTTTTCCATTAATTTCTAATTTCATTGAATATTCCTTCTTTTTCTTATTTAGTCTAGCTAATAGTATTTCAATGTATTTATCTTTTCAGAATTTTAATGCTTTACTTCATTTTTTAAAAACTGTTGTAGCTAGAGTTTTCCTACCGTGCCCACAGTCAGGACAAATCTCTGTCACCTGCCAGTCCCACAGCCGCTCAGACCCAACCAAGTAAACACAGAGACTTATATTGCTTACAAACTGTATGGCCGTGGCAGGCTTCTTGCTAACTGTCCTTACATCTTAAATTAATCCATTTCTATAAATCTATACCTTGCCACATGGCTTGTGGCTTACCGGCGTCTTCACATGCTGCTTGTCATGGTGGTGGCTGGCAGTGACTGCTCAGCCTTCTTCTTCCCAGAATTCTCTCTTCCTTGTCCCGCCTATACTTCTTCCTGCCTGACCACTGGCCAATCAGTGTTTTATTCATTGACCAATAAGCAACATGTTTGACATACAGACCATCCCACAGCAAACTGTCTTTCAGTTCCCTATTTTGTTTATTTCTGCTCCCATCTTTATTTCATTCTTTTTGCTAACTTTGGGCTTAGTTGGTGTTCTAGTTAGGTTTCTGTTGCTGTGATAAAATAGCATTACCAAAAGCCACTTGGAGAGGAAAGGCTTATTTCATCTTATACTGCAAGGTGCCTATTGCCGAGGGAAGTCAGGGCAGGAGTTTAAGCAGGGCAGCCACAGAGGAATTCAGCTGACTGGCTTACTCCTCATGGCTTGCTCAGCCTGTTTTCTTATGGAACGCAGGACCACCTTCCCAGAGGTGATGTGGTCCACAGTGAGTTTGGCCCTCCCACATCAATCATCAATCAAGAAAATTCACCACAGGCTTTCCCAATGGCTAGTCTGGTAGGGGCATTTTCTTAATTAAGGTTTCCTCTTCCCAAATGACTCAAGCTTGTGTTAAGATGATGTAAAACTAGTTAATGTATGACTTGTTCTTTTCTAATTCCTTGAGGTGTGAAGCCAATTGTTTATTTTGTATCTTTTGTGGTGCACACCTTTGATCCCAGCACTCAGGAGGCAGAGACAGGCAGATCTCTAAGAGTTTGAGGCCAGCCTGGTCTACAGAACTCTAAGAGTTCCAGGACAGCTAGGGCTACACAGATAAACCCTGTCTTGAACAAACAAACAAACAAACCAATTACTACATTTATACAGTATAACTCCCCTACCTCACTATTCTGTGTGGGTAGAGGTGTGTGTGCACATTTGTAGCATGTGTGTGTGGGTCAGAGGGCAATTTCAGAACACAGCTGTCTCCATTAGGCTTCTTGGCGATTGTCTTGGCCTTAGACATTTTTCTGACCCTATCTTTCTTTTCTTTAATACTTGCTGTGATAAACTGCCTTTGCTACATTTATGTGCCCTGAAATCTAAGGTGAGCTTCTTGTAGACAGTTTGTGATTGGATCTTGTTTTCATTCATTCAGCCCCATCATGACTCTTTATTGTAGAGTTTAATCCATTTACATGTAAGATCATTATTGACGAGGAAGGATTTACTATTGCTACTCAGTTAACGGTTTTGCAGTCATCTGACGGTCCTTTTCTCTGACTTCTCCCTTTGTGTGTGTTGTGTTTCATAGGCTTGAACACTCATGTGCACAGTGGTTAACTTTAAGTGTCAATTTCAGTGGGTCACAGGATGCTCACGATAAACTTGGTTTTGGGGCATGTCTGTGAGAATGTTTGAGTTAGTGGACTAAATAAGTAGATTTTCTTCCTCACTGTGGGTATCATCTAATTCATGGAGAGTTGGAATATAACAAAAGGTGGAAGAAGCGGGGGATTAGCCTCCTTTGCTCGCTGTTCCCTACTTAAACTGGGTGTGCCATTTCGTCTCCTACCCTGGCTCTCAACCCTTCTGAGTAAGTTAGATCACTGGTGTGTGAAACTTATAGAGAGTAGATGATAGGCCTTCTCGTCCTTCATAATTATGGGAAGAATTCCTCACAACCACACTCCAACCTCTCTTACAATTTAATATGGAATGTCCCCCCATAGGCTCATCTTCTGAGTACTTAGTCACCTGCCTGTGGTGATAATTTAAAGACTGTGGAGCCTTTGGAATGGGGCTTGGCTGCTCAGTTAAGTGACCAGGGGTGGGCCTTCAAATGTTGCACAAGCTGTGACGATTATTTTCATCGTCAATTTGACAAAATTTAGAATTTCCATGGAAACATACCTCTGAATGTTTCTATGGAGGTATTTCTAGAAAAGTTTAGCTGAACAGAAGAGTCTCATCCTGGATGTGGATGTCGGCAGCATTGTCCGAGGGCTGGGTTCTCAGACAGAATAAACATGGGAGAGTGAGCCAAACCAGCATCGATCTCCACTGCATCCTGACTGTGGATGCCCTGTGACTAGCTCCCTTAAGCTCCAGCCGCCATGCCCTCCCTGCCTAGATGAGCTATGTCCCTTCCTAAACTGTGAGCCCAAACAAGCCCCTCTTCCCTGTGGTGGCTTCTTGTCAGACATTTGTTCATGGCAACGAGAGAGGTAACGAATACAGAAAACCAGTACCAGGGGCGGGTCAGTGCTAGGATAAACTAGACCACGCGGTTCTTAGGCCTTCAGAACTAATGGTAGGAAGGAAGTGGAAGAGTTTGGAACTTTGGGCTAGAGAAGTCCTGGAACACTGAAGCAGAGATTAACGGGCCATAGTCACAGGGCAGGGATGGGGGCGGGGAGTTAGAAGACCAGAGGTTGAGAGAAATGTGGACAGTAGAGGCCCAACTCATGAGATCACAGAGGGGAACAAGCCTTCTATCAGGAACTGGGCTAGAGGCCATTTGTGCTACATTCTGGCAAAGAATCTGGCTGCATCCTGCCAGCATCCTAAGAACCTGAATGAGACTGAATTAAGAAGTAATGGATTAACATATTTGGCAGAGCAAATCTCATGACGGGGGACAATTCAAGCTGTGTCATGATCTATTCAGTGCTGTTATCCAGGTCCACAGTGGGAAAGAGCAGCACGTGGAGCTGAAAGACATGGAAAATGTGCCGCTTGGCAGGGAGAGGAGAGTGGCAGACAGGTAGGTACAAATGCAGCAGCAATTGTTAGAGGAATTCGCCCCATTAAAGAGAGACCTAGAGCTTTGTGGAAAGTGTCCCTACCTATCACAGCCTTCAACATGTAAAAATGAAAATGCGCCGGGTGGTGGCGGCGCACGCCTTTAATCCCAGCACTCGGGAGGCAGAGGCAGGCGAATCTCTGTGAGTTCGAGGCCAGCCTGGGCTACCAAGTGAGTTCCAGGGAAGGCGCAAAGCTACACAGAGAAACCCTGTCTCAAAAAAACCAAAAAAAAAAAAAAAAAAATGAAAATGCATTCCAAAGGCGAGACCCTGACAGAGAATGCAGCTGAAGACTGTTCCCTGCCTGAGAGCAGCCATGTTGACACACAGAGGCCTCTTCCACCTTGGGCCAAGGGTGCCAAGTTGCATTTGAAGCTGGCAACAGAATTTGTTGGCATTGTCCATATGGCCCTGGTTTTGAAAGCATGACAGATACACACTTGAGGTCATGGTATCCTGTGCCATGTTTCCAGAGAGCCATTGAGAACAGGCAACGTGTGGCAGGGTTGGACTCTCTAGTAGTGGTAGCCATTGTGTGAAGTCCAAGGTTCAGTGGAAACCCCAGAACCATGGGATGTCCACAAAAGAAAGCTGCAGGCCCAGGGTGAAGCCAGTCCAAGAGAGAGGTTTTGCAAGTTACAGGCAGCAGAACTGGGTGGTCCAAGCTGCCCACGCTGTGAAAGTCCAGACCACAGCTCCAGACACTGGACATGGCGTTGCAGAATTATGCCCTCATCTCTCTTCTTTGGAATGAAAATGTTTATTCTGTGTCATTATAATAGGAAGTATATAAATTATGTTCTTCTTTCTTTTAAGATTAAAAAAAAGTATATGGGTATTTTGCCTGAATGTATGTCTGTACACCACATGCATTCAGTGCACATGGAGACTAGAAGAGATTGTCAGAACCCCTGGAATTGAAGTTATAGGTGGTTGTGAGCCACCGTGTAGATACTGGGAACTGAAGCCAGGTCCTCTGGAAGAGCAGCTAGCACTCTTAACTGCTGAGCCATCTCTCTAGTGCCATAATTTATTTTTTGTAATTGTTTACACTTAATAGATCACATTAAGCCTCAAAAGAGACTTTGGACTTTTGAGCAGTGTTGGGCTGTTAAAGACTGTGAGGACTCTTACAGACGGACCAATTCTTACAGACGCATTATGAGCTGCAAATGAGATGTTAGGGACCAAGGGTGGGGTGCAGTGTTATGATTTAAAGTGATGTGTTTGAAGGTCAAGTGACAAAGGGTGGAGTCATGGTTGTTAATCTTCGAAGGGATTTGGATTGCCACAGAAGCACACCTTTGAGTGTGTCTATGAAGGTATTTCCAGAAAGGTTTAATATGACAGAGAAGACCCGGCTTGAATAGGGCAGCCCCATCCCATGGGCTGGTGTCCTAGACTAACTAAAAAGGAGAAAATGAGCTGGGCACCAGCATTCATTGCTCTCTGTTCCCTGACTGTGGATGTAATGTGTCTCCCCACACTCCTACAGCACGTCTTCACCACGATGCACTGGGCCTTTTCTTAAATTGTCAGCCTAGACAAACTTTGCTTCTTATCAGGTGTTTGGTCCACATAACGAGAAAAGCAAGCGATCGATGGACTCTTCGTTTGAGCATGCTTTCTCTCTTTTCCGATCATGTCATGTGAACAAGCCTCCACCACATCCTCTCACCACAAAGCGGCTCTGTCACACTCTGCCATGCCTTCCCCACTCTGAAGAACTGAAATCCCTCTGAAACTGTGAGCCAAATGAATGTTTCCTCTCTCGTTTTGTCAGAGCAATGAAACTTACTGTTTAGCTCATTTGAGCCGTGCTGGGCTGCTAAAGACCATGAGAACTCTTAGAGATGGACCAAATGTATTTTGCATTATGAGACACAAGTGAGACTTTAGGGACCAAGGGTGGGGTGCAGTGTTATGATTTGAAGCCATGTCTCTCTGGAGAGCTAAAACAATAAGCTTCACTTCTTTTCTCTTTTGTATAACGTCTACAGGTATTTTCTTGATACACACATAAAATATAACCGTATACTACTGTCAACTGGTGACAATGTAGCTACAACCACCTGCAAAATGATGTATTTTATTGATTTAGCAATTTACATCTATCCATACTATGCATTTTTTTTTCGAGACAGGGTTTCTCTGTGTAGTTTTGGTGCTTGTCCTGGATCTCGCTCTGTAGACCAGGCTGGCCTCGAACTCACAGAGATCCGCCTGGCTCTGCCTCCTGAGTGCTGGGATTAAAGGCATGCGCCACCACCGCCTGGCTTACTATGCATCTTTTAACATACTTTGGCTACAGCCATTTTTCATATTTTTGAATTTTTACTTTTATTATGCAGCAAACAGTGATGCCCTCACTCCCATCACACTGTGATACCATGTTTTATATGTGTCCACGAATTTTCCTGTATTAATGTGCTTAGTACTTTCCCATGCAACTGTGTTACTACCATCCTTTCATTTCAACTTGGACAATTCCTTTTAGACTGTAGACTCTAAAGCAAATCCGGTGGTGATGGACTCCTATAGTTTTGTTTGTCTAGGGAAGTCTCCGTCGTGTGTGTGTGTGTGTGTGTGTGTGTGTGTGTGTGTGTGTGTGT
>CABHPH010061393.1:0-13062 GCA_902168325.1 Peromyscus nudipes
ATAGATAGATAGATAGATAGATAGATAGATAGATAGATAGAAATATATATATATATATTTCTTCCTCAGATATTTCAGAAATTTGGCCTAGAATAGATATCTATTTCTTTTAAATTGCAACAGAATTAAATACCAAGAATGACTAATGTATCTATAAGTCTTTAATAACACTGAAATTTACATAAACTAGGCTTTCCAAGTACTTAAAGTGATAAACATCCAAAGATAATCTGAGCCACATCTGCCTTGTTTCTCCTATGAATCTTGGAACATGAGTAAGCACTACCCAATGCCAAGCTACAAACTGCTTTCTTTTTACTCTTAAATATGTTTGTTGAGCAAATGTGCCCCTCCCTCCCGGAGCTAGTGGAGGGCCCCAGCTCAGCTCAGTTGCCACTAGAGCGGGAGAAGTTATTTAAACACGAGAAATAGAGCGCTTGCAAATGACAAATCTTTGTCCGTGTTTTCAAGCATGGAGGCAAACATTGGCAGCAAACACCAGCAGCAATGAAAAGAATCACTTGGAATTTACTTTATTTTCCCTTTATTTAGAATCAGTAAGGCAGTATTCAGTGCAGTCATAGAGAGACAGCTACAGCAGGTCCATGCCTCCTGCTGGCAAATGCAGCCCATCTGCCCTCTGAGAGAGGCTCTCAGGGACATTCTACTCCACCCACCATGAAGAGAGAGAGAGAGAGAGAGAGAGAGAGAGAGAGAGAGAGACTGACTATGTTCTTCCTTCCCAAAGCACCAGCTCTCTGTTGCCGCTACACACACACACACACACACACACACACACACACACACACACACACGTGCGTGCTCAAGGTGGGGGGATGGATTCCTTTATACTTTATATCAATGTTTGCTAATTCAGAGAGAGATGTGAGAAATTCCAATATCTTTCCAAACAGCAAGCTTTTGTTTGTTTTGTTTTCGGCAATGCCACATTTTTGTTTACTGAGTAAAACCATAAATCACTTGTTATGTGACACTCTCATGTTATTCTGTAAAGAAACATTTAATCCTCTGTTAATGGCTCCCTTGAATTATTAAAGGTTGCCTTATATTTGAACAACACTTTATACCTTATGGAAACCATATCACATACAATCTACTATGTCTCTAATAACAGCCCCCATACAAGGCAAAAAGACAAATGTCCAATAATCTCCCTTGAAAATCCAAGAGTAGTGCAGCTCTGACTCACCTGATTGCCACCCTAGTGCTATCTGGTCCAGAAAACTGCCCTTCTTGCAGTGTCTTTTGGTACTTGTTTCCTGTGAACCTTCTAGAAATTCTTTCCATGTGATAAAGAAAACTCAGAGCAGAATATGGTGGTTTATACAGGCATTTACATGCAGGAACATATAAACTGCAACGTAATAGCTTTGTGCTTCAGCACAACAGGAATGCATGTTAGAAACCACAATCCCTGGAAATATCACTGTGTCTCCTCAAAAATAGTACTAGTCCTTGAGTGGTCAACAACTGCCACGTTTAGTTTGTTTTCTTTACAATAAGCAGTGTGGTATGGGTCTGAGTGGCCATCTCAGGAGAATGGACATTGCTGTGGAGAGGGCTGTTTAGGGTCAATTTGATTGTGTGTGAACAGCAAGCATGTGTGTGACTATTAGAACTTTAGTACTTTTCCTATGGTATAAGTTTTGCTTTCCTTACCTCGTTTTGCCCTTCAGAGAAGGGATCCTTTAATGAAATGGAGATCCGTCCTGCTCCTTTGCGACTGCTTTTCCATTTGGTGTGCAGTCAACTGTGCATTTAATACAAACATTGCTTCAGGATTTCCCGAGCAGATAAGAAGCTGGTGTTAGGGTGCAGAGCTGAGAGAACCTGAACACAGGTAGCCCAGTAAATTTAGCTGGTGAATAATTATCATGATGAGTATAATTAATAATTATCTTGTGCCAGTGGAGAATTGTACTAATTGGTAATCTCTTCTCTTAAAAGTCCTAATATTTTATTTCTGCTTATTGCTAACTATCAAGTGGAATGTTAATGGAAACGTGGGTGACTGGTTTTGTAATAATTATTGCTGTAATCACATTCTGCAGCTAACCTCTAATTAAAATAAATCAGATGATGTAGAGAATTGGCTACAGAGCTGTGTTTCCAATAATATATCTTATTTGGAAAAATTATTTTCTCCCACAGAAAGCTTTTGAAGATCAGATAAAAAACTATATGGCTATATTGCATTTCTAAGGAGATATTTTCTGTGGCAATACGTAGGTTAATTGCATATTCATATCGTGATGGAGTTTTAGGATAAACATGCGTTATCATGTAATAAGTGCCACCATTTTAATGGAATTATAATATTCTTTCTTTGTAATTATGCGTAGGTCAGTCTTGGATGTTCAGCAGGTAATGAATATATGTGTGCAAACCTGGAATTTCTTGCTGAGTTCTTAAAAGCAATCAGAGAAATATATCCATATGGTTTTTAAAACACTGAGTTGGGTGATTAAGGAATGATCATTTTTTCTTTATATCGCTGAGAATTTTCAAAAATCATATTTATAATAAGTACATATGTTAAATATATTTATAGGAGTATATGGATATGCATGCATATATGTGGGTTTACACACATATGTATGTATGTATATGTGTATATGAACAGATATGATCCCAAGTATCTGTCCAAATTATCTTTGGTGATGAATGATCATCACATGTCATCAAGTGAAGGCACAGATGCTGATAATGACTGCACACATGTCTATCTTCATGTCGATAGAAATGAAGACAGAATAATCTTCTAAAATGACAAATTTGGATGATAATTGGTACTATTGCCTGATCTTGCATCACCCTAATGCACATCCCATTTTCATTCATTTGGTCAGAAAGCCTTTTCTGGAAATGGCTAGCTAGGAAATATTTAATCTTTGTGAGTCATACAATGCATTGCAACTACTCAATTCTGTTCTAAAGCACTGGTAACAACACATAAAAGAATGTGTGGGTGTATTCCAATATGTCTTTGCTTATTAAAACAAATGTTGGGCTATATTAAATCAATAGTACATAGTTTGACAACCTCTGATATATTAAAACCTGTCCATGAGCATTTCATGTATAACAAATGCTATTCTGAATGTAAGAAGTGTAAAAGTCAATAAGAAATAATACTTCTTTTGTCATCTTCCACTCTATTAATCGCATAAAGCATTTATTGTGATATGCTAAGGGATACAATGGGGAATGAGTTTAATTTTCCTTGACTTGTTTAGGTTCAGAGTTTGAAGAGTTAGGTACTTAGATCAGTGGCAATTATTATGGGCTACTTAACATACTGGTCATCAAAGTACCTAGAAAGTGTGAGTAGGAGTTAAGTAGTGAAGACACAAACTGTTGAGTAATTTTCATCCAGGTGGCATCATTTTTAGATGTTTAACAATAGTTCTATTGGCAGGCAATGTGCTGTGGAAGACTAAGGCATGGTTGAGATCCAGTAAATGTCCAGGAAGAACACCAATGCATAAGTAAGAGTTAATGAAAACAAGCTTGAAAAGTTGGTTTGGAGTAGACTGTAGAGCCCCCTCTTCAACCTTAAACACTAGATTTTGTTTCTGACCACTAATGTAGAGAATGTGAAGCTTTGGAGAGCATTAGAATGCATAAAATGGCATGATAGCATCTAATAAAAGAGGAATTGCTGTGGAGATAATACAGAAAATTGGTTGGGGAAGGAATGCTTTGCAGTACTACAAGTCAAAAACACAACTCTGAGTGAAATAAAACAGTATTTTAAGGACCTGGGCTAGCTTGCTGTTTAGGATTAGAGAGAATGAGAGCTTCAAGAGAATTCTTCTACACTTTACAATCTAAAAAAGCATTGAAACATCTTGGCCTGAAATAAATAATCCTGGTGAGTTAGCTTGCTGCCCAGGCTGCTGTATACAGATTATTGAAAAGTAACTAAAGTAATTGTCCCTGGAATAAATAAAGGCAATGAGACTGGGGATGAATTCAGTTTTCTCTGTAATGTTTTATGATTTCTTATTTTAAAATGATTTGAATGAAACATCAAAATTGGTAGATCTGCGTGGGTTTAATCTTTAATCACAGTCAGATTTCTTGGAGGCAAGAAATAAATTTTCAAAATAGTTACATTTTGAGAACATACCAGTTAATTTCAAGCCAACTTTCTGTCACATGCTCTCCAAATTTGTGTTTATTTGATTTATATAATTATATAGGCATGTTTTAAAGTATTTAGTAAAGTATAAGTATAGACATATTACTTAATGTAAACATTTTTAAATTAAGCATTGCTCTTCAACTGAAGGTTCAGTATAATAAGAAACTTTTAAGGTCAAATTTTGACCAGTAGTATTAACATGTAACAATTAATGATAAAAAGAGGTCATGAATTTGAAAAAGAACAAGATTGGTTATATGGGAGGGTTTGGAGAGAGGAAACGGAGGAGAGAAATATTGTAATTATAATCTCAAAACAAAAAAAAGTCAAAAAGTTGCAATTTTACTCAATAATACAGACAATGCTTTGAAGCCACTGAGGAATGATTTCATTCATAGAGTGAAGAAGATTTCTGCCCAAATCCTGGAGGACTTGGGGAATTTTAAGCACAGACAAATTAGCCCACATGAATACCAAACAAAAGGCAAAGAAACTTCTCACCAAAATCATACCATCTGAGAAAACAGAGCAGACCCTTGAGAGAATTGAGTCCTGTACATCTGTTCCCCACTTTGCTTGACATCTCATGGAGGCCGTTCTTTGTTTTCTTCCCTTGGAGATCATGCAGGAATCAACTGCCAAGCATGCCTTACACCTCCATGCCATCTAATTATAGCCTGCAACACTCCAGAGTGCTGACGGTGCTGAGCTATTGACTCTTGACACTCTCTAAAGCTCTTAATTATCTTTTCACATAAGCCCCTTTCAGACCTGTCAACTTCTTTGTATTGTTTATGAAGAGAAAAAAAAAGCATACGAAGATTTCAGGACTATGGGCCTATGCAGTCAGAGCAAGCTCACAGTTAACCTTTGAGAGCACTCCTGTCTGTGCTCACACAGAGACAAGATGCAGAGACTGTCTTGATTCCAGTTTTCAGTAGGAATGAGTAAACTTAGGCAAAGTGAAATGAAGTCCAACTTTAATCAACATGGCACTTAAGTCACTGTTAACCTTTTCTTCATTCAACTGTGTATCACACACACACACACATGCACACACAAGTGTATAATACAAATACACATAGACACACCAAACCTATAAACAATGATTAAAATACTTGTAGAATTTCGTTCAAACATCATTTTTTTATTTTTTTAAAAAATATATTGTCATTATTTTATGTGTGTACCTAATGTGTACATGTGAGCACACATGACACGGCATTTGTGTGGGGATCAGAGGACAACTTTGTGCAGGCATTTCTCTTCTTCCACCTTTACCTAGGTTTCAGATATTGAGCAGAGGTCACCAGACTTTTACATCAAATGTCTGCCCACTGAGCCATGTCACTGGCCCCCAAACCTCAGTTTTTATCTCATTATGTGATTAGGAAATTTCTAAGAATTTTCCTTTGCTGGTGTAAGTAGTTAAAGTCAAGTTAAGTAGACCACTCATCCCTTCAACCATGCCAGGCCTTCGATTCTAATTTCATTCTTTTCCTCACTTGTTCTTTTATGCATCTTCACCTTGTTGAAATATGCAAGCAAACAGAATCAAATCTGATACTGAAAATGAACAGCACAGATTATGAAACTTATCTTATTAAACAGGAAAACAGTGAAACTCAGCAAATGTTCAGGAACACACATACCAAATGCTTAGATATAGAAGTGTAAGTGAGAACAGGAGAAAGAAAAAGAAAAGTCAGTGGTCAGAGGAACACTCGGCATTTAAAAGGCAAGGTCATGGTTTTTGAATTATAGGATAGATTTTAATTCAAACTTGTTTTCTCTCAGATGGTGGTTTTAATTCCATTTATCAGAGACAATGTTTTAAAACATAGCAAGAAGCCTTATCTAAATTAACAGTGCTAGTAATAGACTCCAGAATAAAATCCAGGTCCTTTCGATGGCCAAAGCAAGACACTCTGCATAGTAGAAACACTATATAAAGTAAAAGGTTCCATGCAGACCGAGGTCAGGGCAGAGCTCAGTGTCTCACTGTGTGCTCCTGAACATGTTATCTTGGTCCCGGAAAATAAGTTTCTAGTCAGTAAGTTTAGAAGGATGACACGTACGTAGATCATAAGCTTGCTACAAAGTCCAAATGTGGAAATCCATGTAAAGAGCCTGCAGCACTGTCTTCCATGGTTTTGAGCCTTAACAGCTTTCATCAAAACCTTACTGGGATTAAAAAAAAAGACACAGAAGTATACATGAATGAAATTCTCAAAGAATAAATTTTTAAAAGGACACAGAAATCACAATAAAGTGACCAAACTAATACACCAACTCCAATCTTAAAATTGCATCAGCAGTTGGTTCCGAATAAAGATAAACCCCATCATCATAATAACGACTATGGTCACTCATATTACACTAAAATAAGAATCAAGGGACTGGTCAGCTGAGGACCTGGGTTCCATTCCCAGCACCCACATGGCTGTTCACGGCTATGGAATGTCAATCACAGGGGATCCAGCACCATCTTCTGGCTTCTGCTGGTATTGCATAACATGGTCGTAGACATACATGCAGGCAAAATACCAATATACATATAACAAAAAATAAAAGGCTTTAAAAAATCAAATCACAACAATTTTAAGAATGGATGCAAAATCTAAGATTGTCATAATTGCTTGCTTCTGAAAGAATCTTTTATGAAAAGCAGTGAGACATCAGGCACATTCTAGTACTGCTGGGTCCGGATGGTCTGCAGTTCCTTTTTCCAGCACAAATTCTGACTCAGATGTCATCCAGTGACTGCAGAAAACTTCAGGCATAATATAAAGACTAGGAGGAATGTCCTCCAGTTCAAAACAACTTCACAAGGCCATGTAAGAGCAAAAGAAGAACTCAGATAAGGGAGTCAAAGATACTTTGCTCAAACTCTGCTTGTAATATACTATCTCTAGTAGCTATCTTAATAATATATAAAGAGCAGTGTGGAAAATAAAAATTATTCATTCTTGAAGTAAGCCCAGAGTCTTATGTCTCTCTCTACCATCACCCTCCTTCCCAGGTTCCTGTGATGCCCACAACCAATGGTGGTACTGGCCATGGCTTACAACCACTTCTTAACAACTCTCTAAAAATAGTACCTCCAACAAGCTGCTTTTTGTGGTGTTAAGTAGATTGGATTTATAGAGACTGTGGTATAAAAAGGTCTATGAGAATATAAATAATACCTGGAACAGGTGGGAAACCAGATATATAGAGTTAAGGTCCACAGAAGGAACTGGAAGATATTCATCTCACAAATGAAATGTTTTAACATTCTATCTCAAATAAATGTTGCAGAATTTAGAATGAGTTTTATTTATTTTTATTGCACGTGCATTTGGTGTTTTGTCTGCATATATGTCTGTGTGAGTTTGCCTGATTCCTTGAAACTGGAGTTACAGTTGGAGCTGCCATGTGGGTGATGGAATTGAACCCAGGTCCCCTGGAAGAGCAGAAAGTGATCTTAACTGCTAAGCCATCTCTCTAGCCCCTAGAATGTGTTTTCTTATGGAAACAAGATCATTAATAGTGTTAATGTTTTGAGTGGTAATATTTGTCTTACCTACAATATAACTAATGTATTTTGCAATGCTCATCACATGGAGAATAGTGTTAAGAAATAGGGCATGAGGATAGTTTGGATTGATTCTACTTGTTGAGAGAACTTATTGTAGGATAATTCAAAGCTTATTTAAGTGTACATATTGAACTTATACAATTCACTTTGTTACAATGAAAATTCAATATAACTATTTAAGGGGAAAGAAGCCCAAGAAGAGTTAATGGAGCCCCTTGTTTCTCCTGCCTCGAGCATCACATGAAAGAAAAGAAGATTGTCCACTTCAGTCCCTCTTATCAGTAGCAAAAATCGCTAAATAAAACTTATAGAGGTCTGAGTTTAACTTAAAACAGACTTTAAATTGTCATTTCTATCTAAAAACTTGATCTAAGCTACAATCAATATATTTTCCAAAGAATTGGTCTTGTCCAGAATTTTAAAACTGATAGCACATTTTTCTTTTCTTTTCTTTCTTTTTTTTTTTTGTTGTACAATAATTTATTGAGACCCCTCCCTTCAAACCTTTGCAATCTCGAGGTCACTTTCTCCGCTTGTAGATCTTTTCTGTTAGTTCCAAGAACATGGCTGGGGGCAGAGGTACAGAGTACTGTTCCATGAGGCTCCTTAGGCGGCTGTAACTGTCTTCCTCACACTTGAAGAACACAGCTGGCAGATCCAGTGCTTCATACAATGCTTTCACCTGCGCCACCTTCTCTGGGTCCTTCTGCCCATAATTCTCCTCTAAGATCTGGCGCTGTTGCGGAGAGGCTCGTTGCAGACCCCGAACCACCAGCCAGCTGCATTCCTTGTCCTGGATGTCGGTGCCTATCTTTCCAGTCACGCTGGGGTCACCATAGAGATCAAGGTAGTCATCCTGGATCTGAAAGGACTCGCCCATCTCCACCAGGATCTTCATGGCATTGGCATGCTCCTTCTCCCCATCAATGCCTGCCATGTACATGGCAGCTGCGACAGGCAGGTAGAAAGAATCGAACATTGTCTTGTACTTGACAACAGATTTGTACCTCTTTTCAGTGTATCTACCAAGATCCACATGGCCCTGGGGGGCTGTGGTGAGGTCGAGTCTGCCCAGTCTCCATCTAATAGGAACTCTGCAGAAAGAGCTCCAGCTGGTTCAGATAATAGGGCTGCTCCCTGCGGTAGAACTTCAGCAGGTGGTAAGATGCAGGCTTCTAGAAGCAGAGGATCGTTGATGGCATCCAAGCCCATGCCTGGCTTCTGATACCAGCAGATCTGTCCACGGCGAGTGAGGGAAGAATCCATGATGTCATCTAACACAAAGAAAAAAGCCTGGAGCAGTTCTACACACCAGCCCACAGTCAGGGCCGCTGAAGACTCTCGGCGTCCTGTTTCCTCGGCTCCACCGGCTCCTGAAATGCTTGGAGCACAATCAAACCCGGATTGTACTTGCCTCCCACAGCATTGTACCCTAGGACCTTCTTGAGCTGGTTAATGACATCGCCTGTCTCTGGGTGGCCTAGTTAATCCTCAGTCAGCACCTTGACGATCTGGGAGAAGTGCTGGATGAAATCCTGCCTTTCTTGATTATGAGTATCCAGTTTCTGGTTCCCGTACATTGTGAGAGAGGAGCAAAATGCTCTGTTCCTTAACATGAGTTCTCCTGGGGTGATAGCACATTTTTCAATGATGATCTCCTTTGCTTTTTTACTAAGCTGGGTTCATTTTGCAGGACCATTAAAAAGCAAGAACATGCGGAGGGGGGTCATTTAATCTCATCTCCAGGTATTTCTGACAATCAACTTTTGAAATTTTTAAAAATTATATGATATTATACAAAAAAAGATCCTAAAGACTCACCCAGGAAACTTCTATAGCTAATAAACATCCTTCAAAATTTTGAAGAATACAAAATCATAAAAATCAGCAGTCTTCCTATATACAAATGAGAAGAACATTGAGAAAGAAATGAGGGAAACAGTACCTTTAGCAATAGACTCAAAAATATATATTGTGAGATATATCTAACTGAGCAAGTGGAAGGCTTGTTGATAAGAAACTTTGAGACATTGAAGAAAGACAGAAATTGAAGAAGACAGCAGAAGATGAAAATATCTACTATGATCCTGGATTTGTAGGATTAATATTGTGAAAATAGGCATCCTTCCAAAAGCAGTCTGCAGGTTCAACACAATCCCCATCAAAATTCCAACACAATTCCTCACAGAAATTCATATGGAAACACACATACATGCACACACACACACACACACACACACACACAAACACACAAACCAAAATAGCTAAAACAATTATGCATAATAAAAGAACTACTGGAAGATTCACCATCTTAGATTCCAAATTGTTTATAGAGCTACAGTAATAAAGACAGAATGGGATTGTCATAAAAATATTAATCAGAAATATTAATCAATGAAATAGAATTGAAGACCAAGACATAATCCCAAACACCTATGGACATCTGATTTTTTTAAAGTCAGAAACATACATTAGAAAAAGGGCAGTGTCTTGAACAAATGGTGCTAATCACATTAGATAGCTGCGTGTTAAAGAATGAAAATAGACCCATATTTGTCATTGAGCACAAAACTCAACTTCAAAGGGATCAAGGACCTCAATGGAAGTCTGGATACACTGAATCTGATAGAAGAGAAAGTAGGGAATATTCTTGAACTCATCAGCAGGAGAGGACTATATGAATAGGACATTGAAATAACAATACAATAAGAATAATAACTAATAGTAAACCATGAGATCTCATGAAGCTAAACACTTTAGTTCAGCAAAGGTACACACCATCATTCAAGCAGAGAAGCAGCCTACAGAAGAGGGAAAAAACTGTACCAATTACATATAAGATAGATGGTTAGTATATGGAATTTATAAAGAGTTTTTTAAAAACCTGAATATCAAAAAAACAATTTAATTGAAATATGAGTACAGAACTAAGGAGAGAATTATCAAAAGATGAAATATAAGTGGCTGAAAAACCTTTTTAAAAAATGTTCAACATCCTTAGCCATCAGGAAACTGTAAATTAAACTACTTTGAGATTTCATCTTACTCCAGTCAGAATGACCAAGATTCATAAAACAAAGTACAGCACATGCTGAGGAGGATGTGGGGAAAGGGAAGGAAAGGGAATAGTTATCCATTGTTGGTAGGAGTGAAAACTGGTAAAACTACTATGGAAATCATTACGAAGAGTTCTCAAAGGAAAAAAGAAACCAAGAATAGATCTACCACAAGATCCAGCTATTCCACTCAAGCATATACGCAAAAGACTCTATGTCCTACTACAGAGATACTTGTTCATCCATATTCATTACTACTGTATTCATAATAGCCAGAAATTGGAAACAGTCTGATGTCCATCAACTGATGAATGAATGAATAGTGAAGATGTGGTACACTGACACAATGGAATACTATTCAGTTGTTAAAAATGAAATTTTAAGGTAAATAGATGAAGTTAGAAACAATCACTCTGACTGAGGTAACCTAGATTTCAAAAGACAAATACTTCATGTCTTCTCTTACATGGGGATGTTAACTTTTAAGATTCAGATATGTGCATTTCAGTCCAAACAATTACAGAGGTTAGGTGGCTAATGAGGGACCATGGGTAAGGGTGAGATCCTCAAAGGAAAAGGAAATAGAGTATAGAGATATAAAGAAATAAATGGGAAACTAGAATGAGACGGATTAAATAAGTGGAGGAGTGGTACAGGATAGAATATGCAGAGGGACAACAAATACTAAAGGCTTTTTGAAAAGCCACAAGGAAAATTACCAATATAGAAGCTTCCTAAAATATATACATGTATGAAAAGAATATAAATGAAGTCACTACCAATGTTATTCCACCAACCAGAGGTGTTATTCCACCAAATAAAAGCTCCAGTGCCAGGATACATTGAGTCACTGGTCAGAGATCCTATAGATCTCTCTTTATCAGGTGTCCCAACACAAACATCCCAGGGGCTATTGGTTACTCTCCACGACCTGATGGTAAGTCCTTATTGCTGAACAAACAACTTTTTATGTCATCAAGCATAGGGAAATTGAGCTGGTGCCCAACTAGAAGCTTTTACCTATAAACAGAGGCTTTTCTGTCCTGCCCGGTCCCACAGCCACTTTCAAAATAATCACTCAGAGGCTTAATATTAATTACAAACTGTTTGGCCTATGGCTCAGGCTTATTACTAACTAGCTCTTACAACTTAAATTAACCCATTTCTATTAATCTATGTTTTACCACCTGTCTCATGGCTTACCTGTGTTCTAATACATCTTGCTCCTCTGGTGGTTGGCTGGAGTCTGCCAGACTCCATCTTTCTTCTCCTGTATCTCTGCTTGGATTTCCTGCCTGGCTATATCCTGCCTTGCCATAAACCAAAGCATCTTTATTTATCAACCAATGAAAGCAACACATATTCAAAGAGAACAGAAAGACATCTCACAGCATTTCTCCTTTTCTGTCTACTTAAAAAGGAAGTTTTTAACTTTAACATAATAAAATTACATATAACAAAACAGCAAGCAAGAATTATAGTTACAATATCTAGTTTATTTGTATTTGGCAAAATTAAAAAAAATACTCATCATCTATTCTATTTTTGTGAGTCTAAAGTTTCATGTCTAATTTATCTTTTATCATAACTAAGTAAAATTATAATTATAACTATGTAGTCTTCAACTCAATCAAAGACTCCAGAAGCATATAATATTAACTGAGTAAACAGGAAGTGCATTGCAAGTAACTTCCAAAACTCTAGAGATGACAAAGACATCTAGCTGTGTGGACAGTCGTCCAAAGTTCTTCTGCAACACTGGGGCCTCTGTCTTCAGCCTATCAGCCTAGAGTTTCTAGCAGACTTTTTAGTAAAGCAGGAAATTTGCCAGCCAGTTGTGGTGGTGCACTCTGGTAGGATTTGCTGAAGGAGGCAGAGGCAGGAGGATCCCAAATTTGAGGCCAACCTAGGAGAAGCTTCGGCTGGAGCCAAGCCGCAAACGGTGGTGGGACAATGGAGGCAGTGGCTGCTGCTCTGAGTTGCTGGCTCCTTTTCATCATGTTGGTGACTGCGGTGATGCTGCTACCTGGGATGAAAAGTTTACTGCTGCTTGTTCAGAGAAGAATTGCCAAGACCATCATGTTACAAGAAAGCATCGGCAAAGGTCAGTTTGGAAAAGTTTGATAAGACAAATGGTGGGGAGAAATTGCTGTGAAGATTTTCTCTTCTAGGGAAGAACATTCATGGTTCCAAAAGACAGACATTTATCAGACTGTGATTACTCCAAACCACAGAGGAGGCACAAAAAAAAAAAAAAA
>CABHPH010061396.1:0-20118 GCA_902168325.1 Peromyscus nudipes
CAGTGCTAAGCTGCAGCCTCATCACTGGCTTCTTTGCTTCTGACTTTGGGCCCCAGGAGCTAGGCCTGCAGGCCATTGTTTTTGTTCTAGTCCCTCTTGGTTTTGGTTCTGATTTTGACTTTTTTTGTTCTATTTTTTTTTAAATTAAGAACCTTCAATATTAAGAGCTATTTTTAGGACATGAGAAAAGTGACACAAAAGACAATTTAATATCATCCCCAATTCCTTCCTTCCTCTTTTTTTTTTTTTTTTTTTTTGAGACAAGTTTTCTCTGTTTAGTTTTGGTGCCTGTCCTGGATCTTGCTCTGTGGACCAGGCTGGCCTCGAACTCACAGAGATCCTCCTGGCTCTGCCTCCCGAGTGCTGGGATTAAAGGCATGTGCTGGGATTAAAGGCATGTGCCACCACCGCCCGGCCATGTTTTACAACAGGGCGATTTGTTACAATTGCCTTGCCAACACTGGCACGTTACTATTACAGTTTACATTTTTACATTTACAGATTCACTCTGTTGTGCATCCCATGCCTCCCACAAGCATACAAATGCTCCTCAATTTACTGTGTGATTATGTTTCAGGTAAGCTCTAAATATAACAGGTAGAAGTAGCTGTTGTCTCAGAGTCACAAAACATCATAACCGAAAGCAACTTGGAAGAGAAAGGGTTTATTTCAGCTTATAACCTTTAGGTCGTCGTCCATCACTGAAGAAAGTCAGGACAGGAGCTCCAAAAGGGCAGGAACCTGGAGTCTGGAGCTGATTCAGAGGGCATGGAGGAGTGCTGCTTACTGGCTTGTTCCTCATGGCTTGCTCAGTCTGCTTCTTACAGCACCCAGGACCTCAGCCCAGGAGTGGCATGACCCACAATGGGCTGGGCCTGCCCAGCCTCACTGAGAGGACTAGATGCATATCCCTGGCAAGTCAAATTTCAAAGCACCATTTCTGGTACCAGAATGAAGGCAGAAGTCTCAGTTCTAAAACATCCCAACAGACTAGGCTCAGGTACAAATCCCAGAAAAACAGTCAAAGGCCCGCAGTGCTGAAAGCAGGTAAGGAGATGTATTCTCAGTGTAGCACAGTGTGAAGAACAGAGTATTGACCTGAAACCTGATTCTCGAATGCTCACTGCAGTCTCAAAAGCTCTGGAGGAAGCAGGAAACTTGGCGACTACATTTCCATAGCAGTAGTCCAGGTTGTCGTAGTCTGGCTGTGATCTCATTGGGTACTATCTCGGGATACCCATCCAGAGCTTTGTGTGGCACCACCGACTGTTGTCTGGTGGGTGGTTGGTTCTTTGTCTTAAGATGTTTATCTGTCAGGACTTTAGTTCCTGTGAGCCAAAGTAACCAGGGAAGAAAACCTCTGGAGGAAGAGATGCACTTGAGTGGTGGAGGATAGGTGGATGCTCCAGAGCTCAGGGGAAGGAGCTGAAGCAAGATGGGACTGTCATTGACCCCATCAAATCCCCATCGAGTGGGGCTGAAGGCAGAGCACTTTCCGTTTCTACTGAATACAGATCATTCTTCAACTATCATAAAGTTGAATCATAAGTCAAATGGTAAGTTGGAACCATTTGTAAAATGGTATATATCACATTACAGTTTCACAAATAATACTTTTCCACACTCTCTTAGTTAGGTCTTCTATTGCTGCAGTGAAACACCATGACCCAAAAGCAAGTTGAGGAGGAAAGAGTATATTTGGCTTATGCTTCCACAGCACTGTTCATCATCAAAGGAAGTCAGGACAGGAACTCACATAGGGCAGGAACCTGGAGGCAGAAGCTGATGCAGAGGTTATGGAGGGGTGCTGCTGACTGGCTTGCTCTCCATGGCTTGTTCAGCTTGCTTTCTTATAGAACCCAGGACCACCATCCCAGGGATTGTACCACCCACCATGGGCTGGACCCTCTACCATCAATCACTTATTAAGAAAATGCCTTACAGCAGGATCTTAAGGAGGCATTTTCTCAATTGAGGTTCCTCCTTTCAGATAACTAGTTTGTGTGTCAATTTGGCACAAGGGTAGCCAGCACACATACACCCATTGTGTGACATTTTGGTTGTGTTCTGACAAATAAAGCTTGCTTGGAGTCAGAGGGCAGGCCAGCCACCAGCTGACCATAGAGGTTTTGAAGACTAGAGAGAGAGAGAGGAGACAGGAAGTGGTAAGGCAGGGCTGAGAGAGGATCTTGGTCTTTTTGGATGGAGGAAGGAAGAGGAAGGAAGCTACAGGTGGTTACTCCCCTGCTTCTCTGATCTTTCAGGTTCTTACCCCAATATCTGACTCCTGATTTTTTCTGGATAAGATTAATTAGATTAAGGCTTCACATGCCTTGTAGCTGGTGGAGACCACTGTTCTGTCTTCACAGTTTTACCTTTCCCTGCACTTCATAGATTTGGAATCATACAGAAAAAAATCTTTCAGAGTAACCTTTTCACCCAGTCACATGCATTTGAGATTTGTGTGTGTGTGTGTGTGTGTGTGTGTGAGAGAGAGAGAGAGAGAGAGAGAGAGAGAGAGAGAGAGAGAGAGAGAGACTTGGGACTGTCTCCCTCTCTTTCTATCCCTCCCTCCCTCTCCCTCCCTTTATTCTCTTCTTCCTTATCCCCTCTTCCTCCCCTTTCCCTCTCCCTCTGTTGTTGAAATACACCCCACAGTATGGAACTGAGCTGCTTTTCCTTGAATTGACTCCTTCCAAGTCTTGCCCTCTCCATGTCCTCCCAGCTCAGCCTCAACTTTGTCTATAGTTGCATCATTTGGTTTCCTCCTCTTGTCTTGGTTATTTCCTTCTTGTGCCTTCCACCATTGTCAGACAGTCAGAGAAGGATTTCATGAGAGAAGCCAATGGGAGTCTTTGGACACTAACCCAAGTTTCTGGAAGTAAAGCTGTTAGGTACCAGGGGAGCTCTTAAAGCCAGCAAGCACTGAGTGGAAGCCTCCTGAGTTTTCCAACTCTCCTCATTATAGGTGCATCTCAGTGGCCTGTGAACCTCCCTGCCCATTGTCAAGAGAGCTGAGTCAGCTTCACCTGTGTTAGGAGGTGCTTTGCAGCCCATAGCCACAGCAACGCTACTGGTTCTAGTCAGAATTTACTGTCAGGAAACTGAGCAAGAATGACTCTGAGGACAACCAGATGCCCTCCTGGCCTGTGAGACAGCTCCCTCGCTGCTCTAGGGATGGATACGAAGGAAAGCAAAAGCAATCTGAGCCCTTCAGACACACATTTGAGTTCATTTGGTTTGGGCCCATTTCTCCTCTTGTGCATAGGTGGGGAAGGATGGAAAGACAGAAAACTACCGAGCCACGGGCAAGGAAAGGAGCCCTTCACTCTGGAGTCTCATACAAGCATCTTCCTGGCTGAGAATCGAGGATTCCTGCACAGTTATCGTATGCTATGAAGATTACCAACATAAAAAGTATTTTGTAATGAAACTGTTAACATAGCAATAAGTCAGTTTTCAGACTTGAATGTGTATGACCTTGAGTAGGGCCCTAACTCTCCTAAGTATTTTATGGGTAGCTCAACAAAACTACTAGCTTTTTTTTTTCTTAAACAATGAAAATATCTTAACTGTCCATGTTTCTCACGTAAGCATTCTACCAGGAATGAAGACAATCTAAGGAGCCACCTGTGCCTTTTTTACTGGGGGAGAGGAGATGTAATGGACTGTTGAAACAATGGACTTCTCAAAATTAGAAATTCCCCAGAAGTCTCAGGCTAGGAGGAGGAAAAGGCTGAAGCCTGGTGCCAGCCCACTGGGGAGCTTTTCTTCCAGAAAAAGATTACATGGCATGCCAGCTTGCAGAGACTGGAGCAGAGACAATAACAGGACCACACCTTAACTGGGTCAGCTACTTGTGAATACCCCTTCCCACTCCTTAAACCTTATGTTAGGATCCTGAGAATGCACTTGGGGTAGGGAAGGTCACTAGACTTCTTTGTTCCTTTTCTCAGTATTGTCACATTAAACTATCTCCATTTTTCTTCTTTTGGCTATTACCTTGTCTCCGTAAGAGGCCTATTGAGGTTAGAAGAAGCCCACGTGATTAAGACTTCCAGGGCCCAGGCTCTGACTCTAACAACTCCAGGAACCATTTTGGTGAGCCAAGCAGGAGTCAAACTCACATACCCTAACAACTCTTGTAATATCTGCATCCTTGGAAGCTAAAGTTTTCCCTATTAACTTAATATTGTCAGCTATACCCTAGGAGTCACTCTGTGATCTCATTTGAATCACTTAGCAGCACAATGAGCTAAGTAAAATCTACCCACATCCTAGATATGATAGACAACAAATTATAAATCCCTCAAACATGCTCTTGGGTGTGTCTTCCTTCTCTTCTGAGTACAGCTCTTGCTATCTGCTTCTGGTCATAACCTATTAAGAACATAAGCTCCTATGTCTGCTTTCCTTCTGCTTACTTGATGTGAAATGTTTTTCTGTGGTAAAACCGAAGATCTGCTTTTACCTGAGTGGTGCTTCCTAAAAGATGACAGGACTTGATTTGCACCCAGAACTCTGAAGGAATGCAGAGACATGAACATCAGATGCAGCTCAGCCTAAGAGTAAAGCCATGAGAACCAGACCAGCATCTGTAATATGATCCTGAGGAAGGACCACACATCACACAGAATTCTGAGAGCTGAGGAAGTGCGGGGGTCCTAGAACCTAAGTCCCTGTTTAGGGCATCATTTGTGGGAGGCCAGCTTCCATCTTTTAAAGGATTCCTATGAAGAGAGAAGAGTAAAAAACTTTTAGATAGAAAGATAGCTGAGAGGAGACAGACAGAAACACAAGATAGCCTCGGGAGGACCTGGATCAAAATCCACCGGCCTCTTTTCTTTCTTCAAAAGGGCTTTTTATAACAATGCTAAGGGGCAGAGCAAAAGACCTCCCCCTTGCTAGATCAAAGCATACCACACAGCCAAGTGTAGACCCTTCCAAACACCTGGTAACCATGCCTGTGGTCCAATCATTCCCCTATGCAGCCCTGCTGGGTGAAGCAACCTCAGATCTTACTAGGAAACTTCTATGGGCTTCCACAAGGAAGGAAAACTGAGAGATCTGAGCCTGAACCTGGCAATCGGGCTGGTCTGTTTTCACATCCCACATCCCTGTCCATCTGTCCTTAGCATCCATTTCATGCTCATTTGTTTATGCCTAGTGTAAATTTAGTATGCTACCTTGGTCCTGCCCTGTTCTTTTCCTCCCTACTCTTTTTCATTTTCTCACCCAAAGAACATAGACTGGCCTGACTTGCAGGTTCTCTGTTGCCCAGACTCCTTAGAGATAGGATATCTTACTATATCTGATAGCAGTTATTTACTCTTCATTCATTCCACCTCTAACCAAAATCCCTTCTCTTCCTGCAGTTCTTCTTTCTACTTCTATTCCATTCCTCTACTTTCTATCAGCACAACACTAATCACTAGTCTTACTCTGCTTGCTTCTTTCCAAACATATAGTAACTAATATGTTGGTTATAATCCATGTCCTGTCACCCTTTAAAGTAATAGCTGCTTAAGAGAAAACAGTATTTAGTTGATTCTTATTCTGTTTTCACAGTATGTCTACTCCTTGGTCATTATTGCTATTGCAGAGGGCATTCTACTCCCAGGGGAGTACTGAAGCTAGAACCGGTTACCTTAACACAAGTCTAACAGAAGAAAATGACTCCTCAACCTTAGTATAAACTAGTTCCTCTGGCACACAGCAAGTGCTGCCCTTGGAAACAAGAAAAGTGATTTACGTTAAAAAAAGAAAAAGAAAAAACAACAAAGAAACAAAAACTCTACCAACTGATGGCTTAAGTTCTGATATGCAAGTCCCAGTGCAAAATGCAAACAGCATGAAAAATCAGTACAAGTCTCCTTCAAAAGTGACCACATCCACAGTCATGGTCATCAGTGAGTGACTTAGGAGAAACTCCAGAAAGAATTCAAAAGAATGATACATGATAACTGTGTCCAAGGAAATCAAAGAGGATGCAAATAGACTCAATGACTTCCAAGAGAACACATGGCTGAATGAAATAAAGGAGTCAGCACAGAGTAGAAAAATGGAATTCAATAAAGACAGAGAAATACTGAAGAACAATTGAATGGAAAACTGAAGATGAAAAATTCAATAAGTTGAATAAAAAGCTCAGTGGGAAGCCCCATCACAGAATACATAAGGAAGTCATCAAGACAGGGATCGAAGACAAAATAGAGGAATTGTAACATTCAGTCAAGGACAAAGAGAAATGGATAAAAAATGTTCAAAGAGTATGTAAGACTTTAGGTATACTTTAAAAAGACAAAGGTATGACTTATGGGCCAAGTAGTGGTAGGAGGCGGAGGGTGGAGAGGAAGAAGAGGAGAATAATTCTATCCTAAAAGCAGAGAAACTATTTTCAGTAAAGAGTACCAGGAAAATTCAAGCCCAAGGAGAGATATTAGAATAAAGATACCAGTATATAGAACACCAAATAGGGCATTAAACAAACAAACTCTCTACGTCATAGTTAAAATGCTAAGCATACAGAAGGGGTCCTGAAAGCTGTAAGAAACACCACATGGAAAGGCAGTCCCACCAGAATAACTGGTGACTTTTTGGCAGAAACTTTAGAACCAGAAATGTGCTGGTGCTGGCCTTTAATCCCAGCTCAGAAAGCAGAGGAAAGTGGATCCCCAATGATTTCCAGGCCAGCCTCATCTGCACATCGCGTTCCAGACCACACAGGGATACATAATGAGACCTTGTCTCAATTTATTTCCTAAAATTTTATAAATCCAGATGTGCTTTGAGCAGTGTATTTCAAGTTCTAAAACAGCTCAGGTGCCAACCTATACTACTATGCCCAGCAAAATAGTCATAATTGAAGGAAAAAGAGAAACTTACCTTGATAAAAGATAGATGAGGGGATTTATAATCCCTACAGCAGCTCCAGAGAAGATCCTGGAGGAATTACTCAGACTAAAGAGAAAGATAAACACACTGGAAAGGCTGCAGGATAGAATAAATCAGTAGCATAGTAGTCAAGCCAATGAAAACTAAGAAAATATCAGAAAATAGAAATCATAAAATTAGAAGAATTAAAAACAACATTTAGTAATAACTGATTACTAATGCTCTCAATTCTCCCAATCAAAAGATACTTACAAGCAGATTGGATTAAAAAGCAGGCTTCATCTACCATTCGCCTCCATGCTACACATTTCACCACCAAAGACAGACACTGTCTGAAAGGGCGAAAGGATGGAAATGGGAGTTCTAAACAAATGGAATAGGGGAACAAGTAGACACTGCGGTCTAAAAAGGGGCTTCAAACCAAAATTAGAAGACACAAAGAAGGCTGCTTCATACCAATTGAGGAAATAATCCATCAAGAGGGCATTATAATTCTAAATATGCACATCCCAAACAGGAATGCATCTAATTTCAGAAAATAACTAGATGTAAAGTCACAGATAACCCCAGCACAGTAATGGTAGGTGACTTCAGTATTCTACTCCCACCAACAGATCATCTCATACAGAAAATAAATAGAGAAACATATATATTAAATGACATCATAGATCAAATAGACTTAAAAGAACATTCTGTTCAAACACTACATAGTATGTATTGATATTTTTTTAGCAGCGCATGAAATATTAATAAAATGCATCATATATTAGGGCAGAAAACTAGTCACAGTGAATGCAGGAAAATTGAAATAACATCTTGTATTCTATCTCACCGTAGTGGAGAGATTAAGAAAAAAGACTACAGGAAAGACATGAGCTCATGGAGGATAAACAACAGTAGAATAGTAGTCAATCCTACTACTGGGATAAGATTCAATTTCAAAGTAAATTTAATTTGCTTGTAAGTATCTTTTGATTGGGAGAAGTGAGAGCATTAGTAATCAGTTATTACTAAATGCTGTTTTTAATTCTTCTAATTTTATGACTTCTATTTTCTGATGCTTTCTTAGTTTTCATTGGATTGACTACTGAGTGATGAATATGTCATTGATGATATCAAGAAGGAAATTTAAAAATCATTAGAATCAAGTGAAAAATACAAAATCATGGCATACACTAAAAGCAGGCCTAAACAGGAAGTTCATATATAGATATACTCCATAAAAAAATAGAGTAATCTTAAATAACTCAGTGATACAACCTAGGGCCTTGGTCAAACAACAAGTCAAACCCAAATACAATAGATGGAAAGAAATAAATAAGATCAGTGCAGATAATGAAATGGAAATGAAAAACTTACAAAGATTCAATAAGATGAAGAGCCTTTTTTTTTAAAGATTTATTTATTTATTATGTACACAGAAGAGGGTACCAGATCTCATTACAGATAGTTGTGAGCCACCATATGGTTGCTGGGAATTGAACTCAGGACCTCTGGAAGAACAGTCAGTGCTCTTAACCTCTGAGCCATCTCTCCAGCCCAAGAGCCTTTTTTTTATGATGGGGTATTGCTATAGTAGAATATGGATTTCTTTGGGTACATGCTCGAGTGGTACAGCTGTTCATGTGGTAGATCTATCTTTAGCTTTTGAGGAGCCTGCACGTGGATTTTCATAGTGGCTACACCAGTTTGTATGCCCATCAGGAGTGAATAAGTATTCCCCTTTCCCTACATTCACTCCAACCTTTGTCATTGTGTTATTACTATTATTCATTATGGTTGGGATAAGATATAATTTCAAAGAAGATTTAATTTGCATGTCCCTGATGGGTCAAAGATATTGAAAAACTTTTTTTTCTTAGCTATTTGTATTTTATCTTTCGAGAACTCTCTGTTTAGTTCCATGCCCCGTTTTAAAAATTGGGTTGTTTTCTTGATGATATTTAATTTTTAAGTTTTTTGTATATCCTAGATACTAACCTTTTGTCTGGTATATCTAGTAAAGATTATTTCTCCATTCTGTGGGCTGCATCATCACTCAAACAATGACGTCTTTAGCTGTGCAGGACCTTTTCAGTTTTGTGAGGTTCCATTTATTAATTGCTAATTTTCATGCTCATACTATTAGGGTTCTGTTCAGAAATGTTCATCTCTGCTCTTTCACAATAACCAGGAAATGGAAACAGCCTAGATGTCCATCAACCCATGAATGGATAGTGAAAATGTATATTTATACAGTGGAATATTATTTAGCTATTAATAAAAAATGAAATTCATAGGTAAATGGATGGATCTGGAAATAATCATGTTGGCCAACCCAGACCCAGAAAGACAGATATCACATTTTTTTTTCATTTGTAGATGTTGGCTTTGAATCTTCAGATATGTGGTTTCATTTGGAATACCCATAGAAATCAGGAAATCACTAAGGTGGTTTACAGGGAGGAGAGCTAGAACACACTGCTATAAAGGATAAGGGCATAATGGAACAAGAAAGATTAATTTGGGGGAGGGGCAGGGTAGAAGAGAGACTACAGGGAGGGATAAATAGCACTAAAGACCTCTCAAAACATCATATGGAAACCTGCTACTGTAGAAACTTCTTATTCCCACCCTCATCTATCTTTACACACACACACACACACACACACACACACACACACACGCAGGCATGCACACACTCACACTCGCACATGTTAAAATAAGAGTTAACAATGCAGGCTAGATGTAGAGTTAACTACAGGCTAACAAATAAAGAGCCTACTTCTAGAAATAAATTATTACTTCTTTTGGAATTGTAGGCCAGTGATGTCCCAAAGACTCTCATATATCACAGGCTATTGCCAATGCTCTTGGTTACACTCTAGATAGAATTTGATCCTTTTGCTAGAGACACTATGTTCTTAAGTCATAGAACATGGAGAAATCAAGCTAATACTAACCTGGAAGCTTCATCTCTACTGGATAGCTTTTATAGTGCTGGAAGTTGCTATGTGTATTACCAGTGAAGAATAGTCATCAATCTTACCCATCTTTGAACCTTACAAGCTACAATAATGACTGGCCTGCATAGTAGCATGAATATCATGGATATAACCAAACATTTTCTGGTTGGATTTTAGTTCTACTCCTTAAGGTGAAACCCATTCCTAGCACCATTGTTGGTCCAAGAACCTATGTCTAGATAACACATAGGCCCTAGAGGAGAATCTACCAGTATTATTACACTACTGGACATGGTGTTCAACTAACTCCTAATGACTTAAGATTATACCCATAGATCAATACAACTCTTAACCCTCATCAGAGAAGCTTCTATTTACAGTAGATGTTGATTAAAACAGAGACCCACAAGTGGCCAAGATACAGAGAGTAAGAGACTTCAGAGTTTTCAGCCTAAATGGCATATCTATATCACAATACTTCCTTTGAAGCTCAGGGACCACGGTACAAGAGGGCAGGAAGAGTGCAAGAGCCAGAGGTAGCGGGTAACTACAAGGAATCAGTGTCTTCTGGACAGATCAGGGCAGCTATGCATATGAACACAACCGTAGTTATGATAATACGGACAAGACATGTGCAAGCCAAAGAAAGGTCAAATCCTGGCATGGAGAAGGGAGATGGGCACTATGTTTTACCACTATCCGAGGGCTACTGGCAATTGTTAGCTCCATGAGTGTTAACACCAGTTTTCTCTAACAGTGTAGCCTCTGCTTTGTTGACCATGCTCCAGTGGAGACCAAACATCAAAAATATTTGAGTAGCACAGATTGGTCTTGATTTTTTTAAAGGACATCAAATGAGACATCTGGGAAAAGGATTTTGGGGAGAGGGTTAGATATAATCAAAATATGTGCAAAACTCAAGAATTAATAAAATTGCCTATAAAACAGAGTTGGTTCTTTGAAAAGATAAACACTATCAACAAACTAACTAACTTTAGCCAAACAAACTAAAGGGAGGAAAAAATATGTGAATTAACAAAATTTTAAATGAAAAGGAAAACAATACAGCAGATATCAGTGAAATTCAGAAGATTATATGAACATACCTTTAAAACTTATGTTCCACTAAATTGCAAAATCTATCAGAAATGAATGAATTTCTAGATGTATATGACCTACCAAAGTTGAACCAAAACAAATAATTTTAACAGATTTGTAAGAGCAATGACATTGAAGCAATGATTAAAAAAAGATCTCCCAACTGTAAGAATTCCAAGGCCAGACAGATTCACGGTGGAATGCTAGCAGACAGATTCACGGTGGAATGCTAGCAGACAGATTCACGGTGGAATGCTAGCAGACAGATTCACGGTGGAATGCTAGCAGACCGATTCACGGTGGAATGCTAGCAGATGACTTTAAAGGAGAGATAGCAGCAATAATTCTCAAATTACTCCATAAAATAGAAAAGGAAGAAATGCTTCTAAACTCTTTATGAAGCCAGTATTACTCTGATACTAAAACCAGATAAAGATGCAATAAAAAAGAAAATTAGAGATCCTAATGAACATAGATACAGAAATTCTCAATAAAATACTTACACATGGAATTTTAGGATACATCAAAAAGATCACTGTCCATGATCAAGTTGGCTGCATTCCAGAGATGGCTTGAGGTATGCAAATCAATACATGTAGTACAGAAACAGACTCAAGAACAGAAATCATGTGGTCATTTTAATAGATGCAGCAAAAGCCTTTGACAAAATCCAGCACCCTTTCACAATAAAAAAAGTAAAAACAATAACAAACAAAACCAAAAACCAGAGACTGGTATTGGAGAGAACATATCTCTGCATAATAAAGACCATATAGCAAAATTACAGTCCAAAGCACTAAATGCAGAAAAACTGGAAGCAGATGCTATTTCAGGAGGGAACTTTTACAAGTTGGGGCCGAGCTGGAGGAATAGGCTTATTCACTACAGCTCAGACCCAGTTCTGGTCCAATCTCTCTCTTTCCTGATTTGCCAAGTGTAAGCATCATCCCATAAACCGCTGTGATCTCTGCTACAAACTCCCTGCTAGGGTGGACTGGGCTCTCCCCAACAACGAGGGTATGGAAATCTTCCCACACGTTGCTTCTTTTAGGTGTCTTTTCAGAGTGGTAAAGTAAGTAATGTCGCTACAGAACTAGCTCAACATAGACCCAATATTAAAAATCTAAACTACAAGAGACTCTAGAAGCAGCTCAAAGGCAGAGCACTTGCATGGCATATGCAGCCCTGTGAATTCAAACACTCCTGCTACCAAAAAAGAAAGTGAAGAAAAGTCCCAGGTCATTCAGCTCTTCTCACTGGGACAATGGCTCAACTCTCAGGATTGAAAGTATTGTTTGATGCTGGGTGAGTGATGCTTCACATACCAAGTGCTGTAACAGAAGAAAATAAGAAAATATCAGTAGTGTGTGTGTGTGTGTGTGTGTGTGTGTGTGTGTGTGTACACGTGTTCAGGTATATATGTATGTGGAGGCCATAGGTTGATGTTGGGTATCTTCCTCAGTCACTCTCCAGCTTTGTTCTTGAGACAGGTCTTTCACTGAGTCTGAAGCTATGGTGGTATTGTGTTCACCAAAATATTGTGTACCTTAATAAACTTATCTGGGGTCAGAGAGCAGCCACAATATTAAACATGAGGATAGGCAGTGGTAGCACACGCCTTTAATCCTAGCATTCCAGAGACAGAAATCCCTCTGGATCTCTGTGAGTTCAAGGCCACATTGGAAACGGCCAGACACGGTGATACACACCTTTAATCCCAGGGAGTGGTGGTAGAAAGCAGAAAGGTATATAAAGCGTGAGGACCAGAAACTAGAGGCATTTGCCCTGGAGAGGCATTTGACCTGGAGAAGCATTTGGCCTGGAGAAACATTTGGCCTGGTTAATCATTTAGGCTTTCAAGAAGTTCAGCTGAGGCCCATTCGGATATGAGGACACAGAGGCCTCCAGTCTGAGGAAGCAAGACCAGCTGAGGATCCGGTGAGGTGAGATAGCTGTGGCTTATTCTGTCTCTCTGACCTTCCAGTGTTCACCCCAATACCTGGCCCGGGTTTGTTTTATTAATAAGACTCTTTAAGATTCATGCTACATGAAGCCCACCGTTATGGCTAGACTGGCATGATGGCTGACCATCAGTCCCCAGGAATCTTCTATTTCTGTCTCTCCAGTGCAGGGATTATAGGCATGGACCAACATGCCCGGCTTTTACAAGGTTTGGGGATCCTAACTGTGGTCTTGACACCTGCATGGCATTAGACTTTACTGATAACAACCTCACCAGTCCCTTGACAGATCACTTTTTCTTCCATACAAGATGTATCTAATTTCCATTTATCATACAAATAATTTTCTTGATGATTCCAGGGCAGATGGGTGAGAGCTGGCAGGCTGTCTGGGGAGAGGTCCCTTCAGAGATCAGCAGGACGGTGCAGAATGCATGGTTTTAGAATGCAGTGTGTGGCTCTCACCCATCTGGAGGTGACTCTTCCTCCCCTTCGTGAGGGGGTCTTAGATAGTAAAGTATGTGTTTGGGGATGAAGATGAATCTTCCAGCCTAGGCTTTTAGGAAATTTCACTCTGCTTTTTCTGCTCAGTGGTCACCCACTCTCAGTGTGGTGTTCTTGTGTTGGACTTTGCTCAGCTTGGCTTTATTTAAGACTATTTCCCATCTCCAGCTTGTCTGATGTTTTTCTTATAATCACCTTGCAGTATCACCTCTGGTCTAGACTCCTAGGGTACCCAGAGACCAGAGATTTTTTTAAGGCAGTGTAAATATTCTGTGTGACACTCCTGTGGTAGTTAGTTTTCATTGTCAACTCAATGTAGAATCACCTTGAGTCTCAGTGAAGGAGTGTCTAGGTCAGGCTGGCCCGAGGGCAGGTCTGGAGAGGTTATCCTGACTACGTTGGTTGAGGTAGGAAGACCCATCCTGAATGAGGGTGATATCATTTCACAAGCTAGGCTCTGGACTGTGCAGGAGTGGCCAGTGTGCTGAACATAGCATTTGCTTCTCTCTGCTCCTGACTGTGGATGTGACAGCTGTTTTATTCCTGTTACCTTGACATCACTGATACAATAGACTATATGACCTGGAATTATGAGCCAAAATAAACTCTTTCTCATCCAAGTTGCTTTAGTCAGGGTTTTGTTATTATTATTACTATTATTGTCACAAGAAACAATGTCATTAGACATATTTCAGAATCCATAGATTGGTTTCTCTTTGTTTTAATATTTAACATAGAATCTTACCATGTAGCCCAGGATGCCCTGGAACCTACTATGTAGACCAGTCTGGCCTTAAACTCACAGAGACCAACCTGCCTCTGCCTCCCGACTGCTGAAATTAAAGGCCTATTCTACCACTGCCTGGCTTACAGCTGGATTTTATGAAGACATTTTCTTTATTGAGGTTCCCTCCTTTCAGATAATTCTAGCTTGTGTCAAGTTGACATAAAACCAGCCAGCACAGCCACCATGCCCAGCTTGTTTTTGTTTTTTTCTAACATAATATTTTTATTGATTATTTGGGAATTTCACATAATGTACCCCCATCACACTCACTTCCCAGTCCTCCCAGCTCCGCCCCCTTGTGACCCCTTGTGAACCCCCCAAAAAACTATGAGTCCAATTTGTGTTGTTCATATACTCACTGGAGCATGGTCAAACCCCCAGTGGCTAGCCCCTTAAACCAAACTGGATCCTTCCTCACCCACACCCCTGCCAGAAGCCATCAGTTGTGGAGAGCTACACTTCAGCATCCCTATCACAATTTTTAAGAGTTCTCTTTGATGGCTTCCTGTCTAGATTGTTACTTTTTGGGGGTGGTGATGGGGGCTAGGGATTGTTATAGAAACCTTCTATGACTCTTTCTCAACTGTGAGTCTGCAGTCATCAATACCACTGAAAAAGTAGCTTCCTTGCCCTTTATAGTCAGCAGGAGCACAGACCATGACCTCTACAGTGGTGTCTGGTGACAGCATGAACCAAAGACACCTCCAGCATCAGCATGGGCCATGGACACTGTCTTAGTTAGCATTTCTATTGCTGCTACGAAATACCATGGCCAAAAAACAAGTCTGGGAGAAAAGAGTTTATTTGACTTACACTTCCATGGTGCTGTTCATTATTGAAGGAAGTTGGGACAGGCACTCAAACAGGGCAGGATCCTGGAGGCAGGAGCTGATGCAGAGGCCATGGGGTGGTGCTTCTTACTGGCTTGCTTCCTATGGCTTTCTCAGCCTGCTTTCTTATAGAACCCAGGACCAGCAGCCCAGGGATAGCACCACCCACCATGGGCTGGACTCTCCCCCACTGATCACTAATTGAGAAAACGCCTTACAGCTGGATCTCATGGAGTCATTTCCTCAGCTGAGGCTCCTTCCTCTGATGACTCTAGCTTGTGTCAAGTTGACACAAAAACAGCCAGTACAGACACTGTCATGGCCCTTGGTGGCAGCATAGGCCATGGACATTAACATAGCCTTCAGGGCATGGGCCACAGACACAGACAGTTCCTGGCAGCCGTCCATCCTGTGGACATCTACATGGCTCAAGTGGCAGCACAGACCATGGACATCCACATGGCCTTTGGTGGTACTGTGCCGTGGATATCAACACAGCTCCTGAGTGCAGCAAGACCATGGATCCCCAACATGGCCCTTGGTGCCAGCACAGACCATGGACATCCACGTGGCCTTTGGTGGTTCTGTGCCATGGATATCAACACAGCTCCTGGCTGCAGTAAGACCATGGATCCCCAACATGGCCCTTGGTGCAAGCACAGACCATGGACATCAACACAGCCTCAGGTGCCAGTACAGGACACTCACATCAACATGGCCTCTTGTGGCAACTCAAACCACAAACACTAACGTAGCCTCCTGCTGTTACACAGGCTATAGATGTCTACCTTGCCTCTGGTGGTAGCATGGGCCTCAGATATTAACATGACCTCCAGTGGCAGCCCAGACCACAGACATGCACATGAACACTGGGTTTCAACATGGCCTGGGGCACCAGCAGGTACTACAGATGCCAACACAGCCTCTGGGCAGCATAGACCATAGAAGTCTTTCCAGGAGGTGTAATCAAGAGAATGAACTTTTCTTCATCTCTGACATCCAGTCCTTGCTCAGGGTCAGGGTGATTGTGTGTCTGGGCAGAATGTTTGTGGACTGATTCTGTGAAAGCTCCAGGCTGCCACACACTACCCTGCTGACCCTATTCAGCAACGACATGCTTCCCATGCATTGTAGCCTTCTCTTACACCTGTCACCACACTTGCATCTCTAGCTCTGCCTCTCTGTATGGCTCACTCACTGCTCCTCCACATTTCCCATGTTTCCATCAACATATTCATTCACTGTAGTGGCATTGGAAACAACAATGTATCACACAGCATATATTTGTTCCCCAGACAGCTTTACGTGTAAATATTCATTGCAACAAGCTGTCGGTCTGGTTTAAAGTTTCTGATTTCTGACATACCATAAATACTGGACCATCGCAGAGACTCCTCTCGGACATCCTGCTGTTTCCCAGAGTCACAGCGATCTTATGGCTAGGTAGGGTGTCTGAGGTCAGGTTCCGTGGGAGTTCCACAGCACAGGCTGCAGATGCAGTGGCTCCATGTTGCATGTATGCTGGCAGGCCCTATTCCGTAATGACATCTAGTTCTGCAGGACCTGCTCCTTCAAATGCTGCAGCAGCTAAGAGATGGAGTAGATGTTGGAGTGGACCGACCCAAAGCACTGGATCTGGGCCCAGATGGCAACTGAGTTAGTCAGCCCTGGGCTGGCCCAGCATCCACCTGTGTGAGTCTTCCAGCCCAGCATCTGCCTCCATAGGTCACTTTTTAAAGACACCAAAAGGATATTTTTACAAAGTGACTAGCACATTGCTGAATACTAAGGAGTGTGACTTTATATAACACTTCTGTTGATGATAAAAGATGCACCACACACTGAAGGATCTCATGGAAGGGAAGAAGAAAACATGTGGTCAGGAATCTGAAAACCTCTGTTCAAAGACTCAAGCATGCTGCCCATCTTTAGTGAGTACAATACTTAGAATATTACAATTCCTTATATTTACAATTTAAGGAATACATCCTTATGAAACAGTTCATGCATGCTGATGCTGCATGAAGGATGCATCACACACTTGAGTGATCTCATGAGAAGGAAGAACAGGACAGAACTGTTTCTAACAGTCTCCTTTCAGAAACATGAATGGGCTTATGTTCACATAGTGAGTGTGGTACCAAGAGTGTAAGGAATTCGTGCTCATAAACAGCTGTGTGGATCCAAAGACAGACAAACAGCACTGGAAGTTGCTACTTGAATGGAAGTAGAAAACTGTTAGGTTGCCAGCAGGTTTCCTTTTGTCAAATGGCTTAAACAAACATCTTGTCAAATGCCAACGATAGCCACTATGAGCTCTCAGGAATAGATGTTTAATCTGTGTGGATGCTGGGTGAAAGACGCAACACAGTTCTGCCATGTAAGGGGCAAACGTGCTTCTGACTGTGTACCTTTTCCAAAGACACAAAACCTTGCTTTTCACTAGGTAAGATAGCAGAACGAACTGTTCATGAGCACTGGGGAGAGTATGCTTGTAATGTGGGTTTTGCTGAAAACGTGGTTTTATTGTGGCATAAAAGATACATCATGTACATTGTAAGATACCCAGCACTCTCTTCCTTCTTTTTTCTTTTTCCAGACATAACCAAGGTGTTTTCATATAGTGAATAGAATGCTTGTGAGCGACGCAGAAAATGTGTGTTATAAAAACAGCTTGCATTGATGGCCTTTGAAAGACACATCAGACATAAAACTGTCTTGGAATAGAAGAAAAAACACTTCCCCAGGCTACAGAGAGGCTTCCTTTTCTAGAGGTTCAAGGAAGCGTCTTTTTATACAGTGAAGACATCTGTAAGAACTAAGGGCTGTGTGGGCATACCATTTCTGTCAGAGTTACATGGACAATGCATGATACACTAAGGACTCGTGTGAAAGGAAGAAGAGAGTACACACTTAGGGCTTGGACACTCCCTACTTCAAAGGCTCAAACAAGCTACTAGTCACAGTGGAGGTAGCCATGGTGAGCACCCAGGAGTGTGTGCTTACAATACAGCATGTGTTGATGCTGGAAGAAAGATGCATCATCAACCAAATGTTCTGAAGGAAGGAAAGATGAAAACACATTTCTTAGATTTCACACAATATCCTTTTATCAGAGACAAAACAGGATTCTTCTCACACAGTGATACGCAGTTAATGAGTACTAAAAAAAAAATGTGTGTAGCCATAAGTTTTCTCTGGTCCTGCCTGGCCCCGTGGTCTCGTGGCTGCTTATGGCATTACCAATCTGCAGGCATCTTGCTGTTCCTTAGGTGGCAGCTGGCGTTTCTTCCCTCTCCTTTCTTCTCTCCGTATATCTGCTTGGATTTCCTATCTGCCTTTAAGCTGCCTTGCCATAGGCCAATGCAGCTTTATCAACCAATTAGAGCAACACATATTCACAGAGTACAGAAAGATATCCTACAGCAAATGTGCCCTAAACAACTTGTGATCATGTTAGATGAAAGATTCACCATAAACCAAGTGTTCTGAAGGAAGAGAAGAAAACACAGTCCCGTGCTTCAGAAAGTATTACATTTCCAGACCCACAGGCAGGCTTCTTTTCACATAAGGAACCCAGCACTAGCTGATACAAAGAGAAAGTGCTTATAAAACCTCATATTGTTGCTGGTTGAAATGGTTTCAGGGAGTAGAAATAGAAAATATGTTATGGGGCCATGGGAAGATTACTTTATAAATACATATATGTATGTGATTTATATGTGCCATCATAATGAAAATGTATATGCTTTCATTTGAGACAAGAACCAAAAACACCATCAGAAGGTAACCTGGTGGGTAAGGTCATTGGCCGCCAAGCCTGATGACCTGTGTGATCCCCAGGACATACATAGTAAGAGAGAACTGACTCTTGAAAGTTGTCTTCTGACCTCCACATGTGTGCCCTGGCTTGTGTACACACACATACGCCAAGAAATAAATGTGACCAACTTTAGAGTGAAGAATTAAAGACAGGGGTTGGAGAGATGGCTCAGTGGTTAAGAGCACTGGCTGCTCTTGCAGAGGATCTAAGGTTCAGCTTCTAGCACTCACATGGCTGCTCACAACCATCTGTAACTCCAGTTCCAGGGGACCTGGAAAACTCTTCTGGCCTCCAGAACACCAGGCACATGCATGGTGCACACACATACATGGTGCACACACATATATGCAGGCAAAACACTCATATATATGAAATAAAACTGAATTCTAAAAATAACCCCACATGCCTGAAACCATCTGCTGTTTGTTACGTGTTCACTGGTTCAGCTTCAGTACTTTTCCTTTTCTTTTGTTTCTTCTTGGTTTGGGGAAACTGAGTCAAGAGGGAAACCATCAACCACCAACTCCCCACTATATATTAGCAACAGCCTTCTCAGCCTGAAACCTCTCAGGAGAAATTTACTCGCCTTTGTGGAAAAAATTGTATCTTTATACTTCAACTGAATACACTAAATTTTAGTAGTTTTAGAGTCCAAATTGGTGGTATTTTAAAACTGTGAATGGTTTCTATTTTTTCTTTTTTAATTTATGCATTGTTTTGAGGAGAAGATTTTTATAATGAGAGATGAAAGGCATCAAAAGAAAAATGAAACTAAGTGGAAACAGCAGAATGTGTGGAAATGTGCAAAAACAGAATACCACAGCATTTTCACCAGCATTATCAATTACAAATGAAAATATATCTGGAAGTAAATTAAAAGAGCAATTTGTAACAGAACAAAATAAAAGATTAAAAATAGCTCAAAAATGGTGTCTTAGTTTGGGTTTTTATTGCTGTGGAGAGATACCATGACCACGGCAACTCTTATAAAGAAAACATTAAATTCAGGGGGCTTGCTTACAGTTTCAGAGGTTCAGTCCATCATGGCAGGGAGCATGGCAGTGTGCAGGCAGAGGTGGTGCTGGAGCTGAGGCTGCTACATCTTGCAGGCAACAGAAGTCAACTGACACACTCGGTGGTGTCCTGAGCATAGGAAACCTCAAAAGCCCACCCCCACAGTGACACACTTCCTCCAACAAGGCCATACCCACTCCAGCAAAGCCACACTTCCTAATAGTGACACTCTCTATGAGATTATGGGATTATGGGGGGGGGG
>CABHPH010061397.1:0-20686 GCA_902168325.1 Peromyscus nudipes
AAAAAAACAAGACTTATAGTCTTGAACTAGAGAGGTGGCTCAGTTTTTAATTCCCAGCACCCACATCAGGCAGCTCATAACCACCAGTAACTCCAGGTCCATGGGATCCATGCCCTCTTCTTGTCTCCATGGCCACCTATACACATATGGAATACATTCACACAGACAAGGACATATACAAACACAAACCACATAAAATAAAATCTCTTTTTAAAAAGTTGTAACATATAGGAGATTACAAGGTGTCAGAGTAGGTCTATCAACTATAGCAAATGAAACACGATAAAGGGAGATATTGATTTGGGGAGTAGTTGCGTGGGGGTGAAGATAAAAAACATATGGGAAATTTTTCTTGATTTTGTTATGAACCTTTGTTGCACAGTAATGTTTATTGTGCTCTCTTCACAATAGCAAGGAAATAGAATCAGCCTACTTGTCCATCAAATGAGGAAAGTATAATTAAAATTTGGCATATATATGTATATATATATATATAATGGAATTTTATTCATCCATAAACAAAATTAAGTTATGAAAGTTACTGGAACATTGATGAGATAACTCAGGCTAAGAGAGACAAACATTGTACATTTTTTTCTCATATACAGATTCAAGTTTTTAATGCATGTGCATGTATGTGGGAGTAAGTATGTCTAGAAGTAAGGAAACTAGATAGGGTACATGAAAGTGAGAAAAGAAGAGGAAATAAAGTCTTAAAAAAGGAAAGTGGAAAGGGTAATAAAGAGGAATATTGGAAGTGGAAGGGTAAAAACAGGGGAGGGTGTGTATGTGGTGGGATGAGGGTATGGAGCAGGCAGAGAAGATCAACCAAAGAAAATTGTATGAAAATCCAATAAGGAAGCTTGATACTTTGTAGACAGATTAAAAACAAATAGAATAATAAAAAATAAATAAACTGAGAAAAATGTATAGAGGGTGGGGGAACCACCCACAGGATCCTTTCACATTATTTTTTTCAAAAGGGTCCAGCCTTCAGTGTGATTCTTCTGCTGGCTCTGAAGCAGCCAACTGCCGTGCCCTACGAAGGTCAAGAGTTGCAGAACTGCAGAGCCGGCAGGAGCTGAAAGCAGCTCTAGAGGACAGCCAATAGGAAAGCTGTCCCTTCAGTCCCTCAACTTCAAAGGAAGTCTAAAATCTGCTAACAACCACATCACATCCATCTGCTTGAACTGCACTCAGCCTGGCTGACATCTTGCTCCACAGCTTCTGCAACCCTAAGCACAGAAGCCAGCTAAGCTCTGCATAAGACTCCTGGCCCATGTAAACTGTATGTATTTTCAACCCATAAGTTTATGGTGACTTATTATGCAGCAAATGAAAACTAACACATCTTGAATGTCGGTACATAAAATTGAGTGGTTGACAAGAGAGGGAGACTAATGACCTACTTAATGAATGTGTTTCTTTCATCTTAAAGGAACCTCAAACATGTGGGGACAATTCAAACACTAGACAAGAGAATTTTCCATGGCTCATAAGCAAATAATCCCTTTCTATTTAATACTTCATTGGCCATTTGTCAGGAATCATTTTATTGGCACAGATATTAGTTTTATTATTTATTTCAACTAGGAAAAGAAGACATAGATTAGTTCAAAATATTTCATTTGATAACAATACATACTTTATGAAGTCCAATTTAAATCTTGACATGAGGGCACACTCCTGTACTCCCAGTACTCAAAAGGATGAGATATGAGGATCACTAAAAATTGAAAGGCAACATGGGCTACCTACTCAGTTCCAGGTTGGTCTTGGGCTACCTACTCAGTTCCAGGTTAGTCTGGGATGCAGGCAAGATGACACCCTGTCATGCTTTTGAAAAAAGTCAAGACTACCTTTAATTATTTGTCACTTATTTTCTTTTATATTATTTTTAAATTTTATTTTATTTTATGTGCAATAGCATTTTGCCTGCATGTGTGTATGTGCAACACATCCATGCAGTGCCTGTGGAGGCCAGAAGAGGGTGTCACATTTCCTGGAATTGGAATTATGAATATAGTTGTAGCCACCATATACATACTGGGAACTGAATCAGGGTCCTCTGTAAGAACAAGAAGTGCCCATAACTGCAGAGCCACCTCTGTAGCCCCTTGTTGCCAATCATTTTGTTTATACTCAGCAACTTTGCACTCAGAAAACAAAGAGCAAGGGTGACAAGTGATTCTGTGGTCACTTTGGTTGATTATTTGGTCACCTTCCATGTAGCAGGAAGGAATTGCTTCAGATTGACTCTAGATTCCCTCACATAGGTTGCTTATCCATGTCACACAATGGCATCAAGCACCTACGTGGCTAGGAAAATTCTAGTTTTTCACAGTTCACAGAAAATCTATTGAACTCAAGTGTGAACAAATTGGGTTAACTTTGAACATCTAAATACAATTAAAAAAATCTAAAAAGCCTGAATTCTAAGGCATTTAAGGCTTTCTATTCATATAAATTTGCAAAAGAAGCAAAATCTTGTTTATCATTACCCAGTTTTGTTAGAATAAACAGGCTCAACAGAAAAAAGGCAAAAGGAAGCAGAGAGATGACAAGAAGGCTCAGTAGGAAAAGCCAGTTTCCACACAAGCCTGGAGACCCACATTCAAGCCCCCATAACTCATGAAAGATAGGATGAGAGAACTGACTCCACCTTCACATGTATGATATAGCATACCTACACCCATATTCTGACACACACACACACACACACACACACACAAATGATGATGATTATGATGATGATGATGATGCTTTAAAAACACAGAATTCCAAAAAGCCACAGCAACTTTATCCTTCTAACAGTTACATGAGCTGCCTTTTGAGGCTGTCGATCGACAGTTACTCAGAGTGACTGTACAGTGGTTGTAGGATCACCAGCTTTTAAGGCTGAAGAGCAAATCCCACACTTCAGGGAAAATGAACCCAACAAAGGTAGAAGTCTCCATTTTAGTTCTAAGATTCCAAAACTAAAATGTGATATATTACAGAACCTCTTCCACCATTATATGCTTGCAATTGAACAGCATTTAGGACATACATATGTATCTTATATCATACAATATATCATATATATTATAATAGTAACTCTTCTCATTACATATAATTAACCTGCTTTATGGGGGAAATACTTTCCCCTTAGGTATAATGTAGTCTTTCTGGTGGAGAAGCAGATTCAAATACCCAGACAACATTTTTAGTATTAGAGACAGCATTCTCAGTCATTCACACATGAGAAGGTAAGTAAAGAAGGAAAGAAAGTCATCATTCAGATGATGGCATGTCATTTGAAGTATTACAAATAACTTCCACAGTGATAGCTTTCTACACAATTGTATTGGGTAGCAATAGAGAACAATGTAGTCTGATTCACAACAACCTGTTGTCTCGAGAATTTTCTCACTTCTTGGCTAACATCTCTCTCCCATATTTTATTGTAAACTTGATGGTTTACTTTGGGAACATATTAACATTCTTCATCAGTATCTCTGGTACTTCAAAAAGGACCCCTGGTGATATATAAAAATGTAGATTATCAAATAAATAAATAAATAAATAAATAAATAAATAAATAAATAAATAAATAAATAGAGAAGGATAGCTGGATAAAATACCCTTGATATCCTTAAAGGACCTATATAAAAACCACTCATTTTTCTCCCAAGGTGAGAGATGATAGTGGCTTGGCCTAGTATATGTCCATGGAGATAGAAAGAAGTAAACATATATGTGCCATACTTTTGAAATAGAAGGTACTACATTATCAAACGATTTCTTGTAAAGAATGAAGAACAGGGTAAGGAAGACTTTAAAAAACTGAATAGCCAAGTGGATAGTTTACTGATGTGAGGACCCTGGGAGTTGAACAACATACGTATGAATTATCCAATGTCCTGTAACAAATGACCTCCAAACTTAACAGGTTAAAACAATGAACATCACCCCCTAGCTTCCATATTTTTGAGAAATGGTCTAATGCAGCACATGCTGGCCTCCAACTCATTATGTAGCTGAGGTTAAACTTGAACTCATACTTTTGCCATTACCTCCCAAGTGCTAAGATTACAGATGTGTGCCTAGTTCAGTATCTCCTAGCTTCTGTGAGATCAGCATTCCTTGTTCTTTTCTGCAATCTAGTAATACTCAGGAACAAAATTCTTGGGGTTTTAAATGTTTACAAAATGATCTTTCCAAAAATGACCCACATAATCAACTAACCAGGGCTCATAGGGGCTCACAGAGACTGAACCAACAATCAAGGAGACTGTATGGGTTTGATCTATGTCTTCTGCATATATGTTGTGGTTATGTAGCTTGGTGTTCTTATGGGACTCCTAACAGTGGGAGTGGGAGCTGTTTATGATTCTTTTGCCTGGTTTTGGGACCCTTTTCTTCCTACTGGGTTGCCTCTTCCAGGCTTAATGTGAAGGGATATGCATAGTCTTGTATCTTGATATGCCATGTTCTGTTGATATTCATGGAAGGACTGCCCTTTTCTGAAGGGAAATGGAGGAGCAGTGGATCTGGGGAAGAGGGGGGAGGGACTTGGAAGAGAGGAGAGAGGGGAAATCACAGTTGGGGTGTAATATGAGAGAAAAATAAATATAAAAGAAGAAAACAGAAACTACAGCTAAGTAAGTAAGGCACAGAATAAGGAAGGAAGGAAGGAAGGAAGGAAGGAAGGAAGGAAGAAAGAAAGGAAGAAAGAGAAAGAAAGAAAGAAAGAAAGAAAGAAAGAAAGAAAGAAAGAAAGAAAGAAAGAAAGAAAGAGTCTTTACAGGAACCAATGGATTGAGCTTTGCATATTTTGGAATAAATGAAAGTGGGTATGGAAGGATTTGCCTAAGAAAATCTTGGCTTGCATAAGTCGTGAGGAATGGAACAAAACTGGAGCAGTAATTTGAAAGTATACATTGTGTTAGTGACTCTTCTCATGGCTATGACAAAACAGCTGACAAATGCAACTTAAAGGAGGTTTTGTTTGGGCTTACACTTCAAGGTGATACAGTCCATCATGGTGGGAAAGTCATGGCAGTTGGCATGTGAACTAACTGGTTGCATTGCCTCTCAAGGAAGTAGAAATCTATGAAACCTGGTTTTCAGTCCTCTTTCTCCTTTTCATACATTCTAGGACCCCAGCCCATGTAATGGTGTCACCCGCATTTAGAGTTAGCGTCCCACTATAACTAACCTAATCTAGATACTTTCTCATAGACATGCCCACAGGCTTGTCTCTCTGGTGGTTCTACTTAGATCCTATCAAATTGACAATCAGTTTTAACCATCACATATATGCACTTGTTTAATGTTTAGCTTTGATTCTTTAAATGATATTAAGCTAGCTTAGGACTAACTTGAATGTATGCTTAATATCTTATGAAAGTAATTATCAGTTGAGTCTTGCATATAAGCTATATAAACCAAGAATATATTTTAAGTAAGAGAACTATTTAGATTCCTAAAATTCTCAGTCTTATCACATACAGATAGAAGAAAAATGCAAGCATTTTCAATAAGTCATTTGAACATTATGCTAACATTTCTCATTTGTGAAATGAAAAGAAATGGGTTAAAGTGGTAAATCTATTATTATTTTCAGTTCACTAGTTATTGGACAGGTTTGAGGCTGGCAAAATAAAAAGACTTAGCCAAATAGCTTCCCACTGCATAAGTCAGTCAAGATGAAGGGCAATTTAAGTAAACAGATGCATTGACTCATGAGTGTGTGATTATTTTTAAATGGACGAATAATCTCTTAGCATCAACCATGAAAAGACTAATGAGATCAAAGCATCCCTGAATGGCGTGTGTCCCTAGGAGATATCTCTGCAAACCTCCTTATGTCAATACAGATTCTAGAGCTGATTAAATGCACTACATATTCGTAGGTAAACAAGAGAAGTACAGTGTGTAATCTGATTTTACCAGGATTTTTAACATAAAATTTCCCTATGTCGTGAAGCCAAAGTAGAGAGCATGGGTTGCAAAACAAGAGAGTAGCCTCAAGTGAGTTGATGATGTAACTACAATGCTGTTATGATGGCTGCAGGACTGTGACATGATGAGCTCCAATATATGCATTCTCTGTTCACTTGTCTTTCTGGACACATATACACTTAGCTGTTTGACATTTCTCAATGCCTTTTGTAGCATAATGTGGCCGAGTGACTGAGTTCTGGTATGCAAAAAAAATGATCTCTATTTCCAAGTCCAGCCCACAAAACCTCTCATGTCCACTCCATGAGTGTCTTTCCAAATGGCTAGAAGGAAGACAACCATAGGTTAACCTTGAAACTGAAGTGATGGAAAAAACACAGTCTAGAAATAAAACAAAATTCCTGAATCATGGATTTGAATGTAGCTCTTAGTTGGTAGAGTGCTTGTCCAGCATGCACAAAGGCCTGGGTCTGATTCCTAGCACTGGGTAAAAACAGGCCCAGTGGCACATGCTTGTAATGTTGGCACTTGGGAAGAAGAGGCTGCAGAAGACAAGAGTATTTGTAGCCAGCCTGAATTATATTGACCCAGTCTCTGGGAAAAAAAAGAAAAGAATAGAAAGGAGGAGGAAAGAGAGGAAGGGAGGGAGGAAGGAAGGGAAGGATTCAGGGAGGAAAGAAAGGAAGAAAGAAAAAAGAGAGAGAGAGAAAGAAAGAAAGAAAGAAAGAAAGAAAGAAAGAAAGAAAGAAAGACACACACACACATAGTAACCCTGGGAGAGGAGTCATCCAAGTAGAACTACCTACAATGACTGCTTGTGTTATCAAGAAATAAATCTTACTATGGTAAACAACTACAATTTCAGAGTTGATTTGTTACCAACAGGTTACATCACCTTTCTTTTTTTTATAGTTTTTTTTTTAATTTTATAATTTAATTTAATTTTACATATCAGCCACGGATTCCCTTGTCCTTCCCCCTCCCGCCCCCCCCTCCTTCCCCCCAGCCCACCCCCCATTCCCATCTCCTCCAGGGCAAAGACTACCCTGGGAATTGAGTTCAACCTGATAGATTCAGTTCAGGCAGGTCTAGTCCCCTCCTCCCAGGCTGAGCTAAGTGTCCCTGCATAAGCCCCAGGTTCCAAACAGCCAGCTCATGCACTGAGGACAGGTCCCGGTCCCACTGCCTGGATGCCTCTCAAAGAGTTCAAGCTAATCAACTGTCTCACTTATCCAGAGGGCCTGAACCAGCTGGGGGCTCCTCAGCTATTGGTTCATAGTTTATGCGTTTCCATTCGTTTGGCTATTTGTCCCTGTGCTTTTTCCAATCTTGGTCTCAACAATTCTCGCTCATACAAACCCTCCTCTTTCTCGCCAATTGGACTCCTGGAGCTCCACCTGGGGCCTGGCCGTGGATCTCTGCATCCGGTTCCCTCAGTCATTGGATGAGGTTTCTAGCACGACAATTAGGATGTTGGCCATCCTATCACCAGAGTAGGTCAGTTCGGGCTGTCTCTAGACCATTGCCAGTAGTCTGTTGTGGAGGTAAGAAATGGGCTATAGAACCAAACAGAGAATTCTAACAGAGGAAGCTCAAATGGCTGAAAGACATTTAAGGAATTGCTCAACATCCCTAATTATCAGGGAAATGCAAATCAAAATGACTCTGAGATACCACCTTACACCTGTCAGAATGGCTAAGATCAAAAACACTGAAGACAGCTTATGCTGGAGAGGATGTGGAGCTAGGGGAACTCTCCTCCACTGCTGGTGGGAATGCAAGCTTGTACAACCACTTTGGAAATCAATATGGCGCTTTCTCAGAAAATTGGGAATCAATCTCCCCCAAGACCCAGCTATACCACTCTTGGGCATATACCCAAGGAATGCTCAATCATACCACAAGGGCACTTGCTCAGCTATGTTCATATCAGCATTGTTTGTAATAGCCGTAACCTGGAAACAACCTAGATGCCCTTCAACTGAAGAATGGATAAATAAAATGTGGTACATATACACAATGGAATACTACTCAGCAGAGAAAAACATGACATCATGAGGTTTGCAGGCAAATGGATGGAACTAGAAAAAATCATCCTGAGTGAGGTAACCCAGACTCAGAAAGACAAACATGGGATGTACTCACTCATAGGAGGATACTAGATGTAAAACAAAGATGACTAGACTGCTACTCACAACTCCAGGGAGACTACCTAGAAAACAGAACCCTAAGAAGGATACAGGGATCATCCAATGACAGAGAAATGGATGAGATCTACATGAACAACCTGGACATGAGTGGGGGTAATGAAGGGCAAGGGTCAAGGGAAAGAGAGCTTAGGGGAGCGGGAGATCCCAGCTGGATCAAGAACAGAGAGGGAGAACAAGAAATAAGAGACCATGATAAATGAAGACCACATGAGAATAGGAAGAAGCAAAGTGCTAGAGGGGTCTACAGAAATCCACAAAGATACCTCCACAATAGGTTACATCACCTTTGACAGAAGAAAACTCTTGCCATGTACTAAGTGGGATGCTAAGTATTATGGGAGATTCAAATAAAAACACAAGAAACTTTAAAGATCTAAATATGGAGATAGGTTTTATAACTCAAGAGACAATGATATACTAATATAGTAATACAATAAAATAGTGATAATATAGTAACATAGAAATATGAGCAGGGCCTTGGAGCTAGAAGTCACATGTTCAAATTGCAGATCTGCCTCTAACCAGGCTATATGATTTTGAGAAAGTTACTTATTTTCTCTGACCCTCAGTCTCTTCATCTGGAAAATGGAGCTACATACATGACTTCCTTCATAGACCACTGAGATGATAAAACTAGGAATTGCAACATGCTATACACAACGTCTGACACACGATGAAGTGCTTAAAAGGTTTTCTTCCCTGAGGTGAAAAGATGAAATGATGTCATATCCAACACCGTAGATCAAAGAAGACTCCCTGAAGATGTGATCTGAACTTGGCCTTGGTCAGTAAGTAGAATCAGGATTTACAAATCATGGCTTCAGCACTGTGAGAAGCATACACACAGCCAAGATCATCATGGAATCAAACTAATGAGCAGTACCATTGGACTCTTCAGAGATGGTGGCCCGTGTGACAGAAGCACTAAGAGGTCTCCAGCGGACTTGGGGTGATTCAGTAGGCAATGAGAAATGACCTAGGGAATGGCTTAGTCCAAACTGCAGAAGAGGAAGATGGGCCCAGAGGACAGAGAGAGCACAGAGTAAGCGCAGTTGAAGATGGCTGGGGAAGCCATTGGACAGGCTAGGACGTTAGACATGTTAAAATAGGAGACAACTTGGCACCATGGAATTAGGTGGAATGGGATAGAATTACTAGAAAGAGTTCCAGAGCTATGAAATTCATGCATTGGTCCAGAATCCATCACGTGATATTCCAACATTAAAAAAAAAAGTTCCTAAACTGAAAGTTAAGTCATAATTCATGTGGCAGTAAAGTGTGACTTGACGTAATGAGGTTGTGTCAGTGGTCTTTGCCTCACTTAGTGTGAATTTGGTTGATATTTCTGTAACTATAATGTAGTATTTGCATTCCTGGGTACTGCTGCGAGTGTAATGTAACAGATGGTGCATGCCTTGTGCTACTTTTCTATAATCTGAACGGCTCTGGGTGAACTGCCCAAAGAGACTCCATTTTTGTCCTCATTTTGGCTAACTTCATCTCCTACTTCACCCAACTGCTCCCCAGCCCCCACTAACTTCACCCTGCTGAGCAGAACATTCTCACACAGCCACACCTGCAACTACGGGAGGTCCATTGTTTTACAACATAAAACAAATGGTTTTAATCAACTGAACTGAAACTTTTGGAGCTTGTGTTATTTTGCCTGCCTCTGGTATGATGTAATTATGTGGGTTTTAATTTAAAAATCCTGTCCTGCTTCGCCACTTCGGGGTCAAGAGTCCTTTCTGGGGTGAGCCTGCTCTCCTTAACCACCAAACAAAGGAATCCTAATCTGATCTTCATTGAGGGGCATTCTCGAGTATAACACTGGATTCTAAAAGTCCCTGGCCAAAGAGTTTTAGATAAGAGATTGATGTGTGTTCTGGGGTTGAATTATTTTCTGAAAAGATATGTTGAAGTCCCCCACACACACCAATACCTGTGATAGAGACCTTATTTGGAAATAGGGCCTTTTTCAGATGTGATCATTAAGATGAGCCACTAGGGTGGGCTCTCATCTAGTATGACTGGTGTTCTTATCAAAAGGGGAAATTCTTACACAGAAATAGACATGCACACAGAGAGAACATCACTGAAAGGGGGACATCTGAGTTTGTGCCTGATCATAAAATCAAATTCCAGGGACATTCCCATTCCCGTCTTGCTGAGACATGGATGCTATTATAACACAGGACAGGCGGGAAGTTCTGTTGTGTGGTTGAGAAACACAGGAGTTAGAGACAGGTTCCTATAAACTTCCTGCTGAACAACCCTGACTCTTTCTGCATCTCCACTTTTAACCCTATAGAAAATTTCAATGTGTGGCAGGGGCTGAGCCCAGAAACCCAGGAAGCAGCAGCAGGAAATTAGTTGTTGACTAAGGAAGCACTAGAAGAGAGAGCAGAAGATGATGGGAATCATCAAGACAGACTTGTAAAGAAGCAAATACAACTACCAAAGATCAGGGCAAGTGAGGATTCCTAAGCTAGGTCAATCAGCAAGAAGCAGGAGGATATAAATAGACATGGTATATGGGGCAAGCACTATTCTAAAGCCAACAATAGCCTAGTGAATGGAGAAAATAGAGGAATAGTGTAAAAGCTCAGGAGGTCAGACGCCAGCCCTGGAGATCAAAGTTTGCTCTGGCCTGCTCTGTGGGAAGGCTGTCTCTTGCCCTAGTGTAGAGGATCTGAGGCCAGACCTGGAATCCTTAAGAGAAAATCTCCCTGGAAAAAGGAATAGGATGGAGAGTATAAACCAAGGTGCTCCCTAACTTGAACAGGACTTTGGCCTACAAACCTCACCCTCCAAAGGCAGAACTCCCCTTTACTAGCATGGAGAAACAACTGAACCGAAATAGTGGATTTCAGAAGAACACCTTGCAATCTTGATATTTTTCTTTAGCTAGCCTTTCATTACTTCACAAGCAGACATATAGTTCTCAAGGTCAAGTGAGCATGCTAAATAATCTATACCACAGATGAGAAGGGATTGGGTAGAATAACTCTCCCCCAGCATAACAGCTCTTCCGGAGAAGCACATTTGCAGAGATGCATTAGTCATTATTTTCCAAAAAGATGGCAGCAGGCAGTCGCATAAAATCAATTCACTCTATATTTAATGCACTCTGGTCTGCTTAATGCACGTAATGAGTGTACTAACCACATTGAGCCTCTTTCCTCCAACTCAACCACATTTAATACAATACATTGCATTAGACAGCCCACCAACACTCGTCATTTCCCGCCCATTTCCTTCAGCTTTCCTCATTCAATGAGCAACATTCCCATTACTCTCTAGTGATATCCTGACCTCCTGCTCAACTTTCTTCTCTCCAACTGACTTCTCCAATCCTACAGTCCCAGGAAGAGGGACAAAACTCCCTGTTATACAGTCCAATGAAATAGTTTGCTTCTCCAGGTAAACCAGTTATAACTTCATTCCTTCTTTGTTTATTCTTCTTGCTGCTTCTTAAAAAGAAGAACAACTTGAAAAAAACAGTAATGAAAATCAGCCAGTGTTTACTACTTTGGGGTTGTTTTTTGTTTGTTTGAGACAGGGTCTCTCTGTTTATCCCTGGCTGGCTTGGAATTCACTATATAGAACAGGCTGAGCTCAAATTCACAGAAATCTGCCTGACTCTGCCACCCAAGAACTGGAATTAAAGGCTTTTGCCACCAAAACCTGCTGTTTATTTTTCTTGTGTTAACTTTAAGTCCCAAGAAGCATGTGGTTCTGTGTGCCACTGTAGAACTCGTTCATCAACTGTCTGTCCAATCAACCTAAATGAAGTATGAGGCTCTCACCTTCCACTTGTTACCTCATGGTGACAAAGTGGATGCTTCTTTTCTAGTATTATGACTGTGGCCATGCTGCAAAGAATAAGGTCAATAGGTACAAATATGCAAATCAATTACATTTAGTGCCATTTTAAAGAACATCTAAAGCAGTGGTTCTCAACCTTCCTAATGTTCCTGTTATTAGTTCCTCATGTTGTGGTGACCCCCAACCATAAAGCTATATTCATTGCTACTTCATAACTGTCATTTCATACTGTTATGTATGAATCATGATGTAAATATTTTTGGAGGTTTGGCAAAGGAGTCATAACACACAGGTTGAGAACCACTGTTCTGAAGCCCAGCATATAATTTTTATTCCCCCTCTCGCTCTCCCTCCCTCCCTCTCTCCCAACAAGCCTTAAACTCTTTGTGTAGACAAAGATGACCTTTAATTTGTGATCCTCCTGCCTCCACCTCCCAAGTATTGGGATTACAGGAATATGCCACTGTGCCTACTTTGTGTAGTGCTATGGATTGAACACAGGACTTCTTGGTCTATGGGATGCTGGAGATGGAGCCCAAGGCTTTGTGTGTACTTGACAAGCAATTGACCAACTGAGCTATATCCCCTGCAATTTTTATCTCCATCTTAATCATCAGAGTTGTGTCATGGGGCCTGCTAGATACGCATAGAAGTCCAGGAAATGTAGATTTTAGATAAGCATATCTCTATCACAAACAAAATAGGGTTACTTTAGGTGGAATGAAAAGGGCAATAAACATCAGCCATCTGACAGTGGATTTAAAATAATTATAAAAGTATACAATGGCAAGTCTTGGTCAATTGTAAAATGAAAACAGTACAGGCTAATACAATACAGAAGCATCCAGGTAGGCAATGAGATATAAGGAAGGGAAGAGGAAGTGATCTCGCAAATGTTTCCTGGTAATGGAACTGGATAAATACATAGGAATTAACTAATTGAAAGCATGGCTTGTTCTAAACTGGGAAGACAGCCACTGAGACAGGTGCAGAAACCAAGCTTTTCAAATCTACTGGAAAATCAACTATAATATAGGCTAGGGAGAAATGCATTGTTAAATTCTTGAACCTGTAGAAGACTGCGTATGTGTGCACTCAGGAGGCAGAGGCAGGATCTCTGTGAGTTTGAGGCCAGCCTGGTCTACAAAATGAGTTCTAGGACAGTCAAGGCTACACAGAGAAAACCTGTCTTGAAAAACCTAAAAAAAAAAATAAAACAGCACTAGATGTTATATATTTGCAGTTATATATATATATATATATATATTTGTTATATATTCAGGCAGAGCTATCTTAATTGAATTTACACACACACACACACACACACACACACACACACACTCTCCAATATGTTAAAGTTTTTCAAAAGATTTATTATTTTATGTGTAGGTGTGTGGGTCCAAGTATATGTATGTGCACCATGTGAAGTCTAAAACAGGGTGTCAGATCCACTTGAGATCTGAGTTACAGCTGGTTGTGTGCCTCTGATGCAGATCCTAAGAACTGAACTTGGGTCCTTGAAAAGGGCAGTAGCAGCTTTTACATACTGAGCCATCTCTCTAGCCTGACATATTGTAAAATTTATTAACTTGCTTCATTTTGGTACTATGAATAAAGCCCAGAATCTTTTACAGGCTAGGTTTATAGTTTAGATATAAAACAGTCCCAAAGGGCTGGGCATGGTAGCACACATTTTTAATCCCAGCACTTGGAAGGCAGAGGCAGATGTGCTGTGGGATGTCTTTCTATATGCTGTGAATATGTGTGGCTCGCATTGGATAATAAATAAAGCTGTTTTGGCCTATGGCAAGAAAGCTTACAGCCAGGCAGGAAATCCAAGCAGAGATACAGAGAGAAGAAGGGTGGAGTCAGAGAGACACCAGCCTGCCACCAGAAGAACAATGAGATGCCAGCAGACTGGTAATGCCACGGCTACATGACAACATATAGATTAATAGCAATGAGTTATTTTAAGATGAAAGAGCTAGCTAGGAAGGAGCTGAAGCCATAGGCCATACAGTTTGTAATTAATATAAGCCTCTGAGTGATTATTTTATAAGTGGCTGTGGGACTGCAGGTAGAAGAGATTCATCCAGACTGCTGGGCAAGGCAGGACCGGAGAAATTTCTGTCTACAAGATGAATCACTGTGAGTTCTAAGCCATCTTGGTCTACATCAGCAGTTCTTGATCTGTGAGTTGTGACCCCTTTGGGGGTCCAAATGACCCTTTCACAGGGGTCACATATCAGATATCCTGAACATAGGATGTTTATATTACAATTCATAACAGTTGCAAAATCACAGTTATGAAGTAGCAATGAAAATAATTTTACGGGTTGGGAGTCACCACAGAATGAGGAACTGTATTAAAGGGCCACAGCATTAGGAAGGCTGAGAACCACTGCTCTATAGGTATTGTATACATGGTACAAAAACACCCATACTCACAAAATGAATAAATGAAAACTCTGAGGAAAGAATACTGAGTTTTGCTATATTTCTCACTTTCTACAATAACTTGTTTAATTATTCTATACTTGCACTTAGGGCAGACTTAATCAAATATTCTAGATTGTGGAAGGGAGCTTTCACAGTCATACAACAACCAGAATATATTACTAAAAATAATCATGTATAAGCTAGGTGTGATCCCTGCCTTGGAAATCTGAAGCAGGAGAACTGCCATGAGTTTGAGATCATCCTGGGCTGCACAGTAAACTGTGTGCCAACCTGGGCTACAGGTGCAGAGCCTATATATAAAAAAATTGTAACTACTAAGGGAGGTAGAGTCACCTGGCTTTATAAAGTCCACATTCTGTGAAAAGTTAGTTTAGAACATTATGGTGCATACCATGAGTTAGAGAGAAAGGAGATTGGTTCTTCATGTTTGAGCAAGGAGAGCCTGGAGAGTATCCTACTCTGTTTCTTTCCTCTTTTTTTCCCAAGGTTTATTTTCATTGCTTATAATTATGTGAATGTAAGTAGGTATGTGTGAATGAACGTAGGTACCCGAAGAGGCTAGAGGTGTGGGATCCCCCGGAGTTACAGACAGTTGTGAGCCACCTGATGTGGGTGCTAACTGAAATTGGGGCCTCTGGAAGTACATTAAGTACTCTTAATAACTGAGTTATCTCCCCATGAGCCCCCTCCCCACAACCTCTGTTTCTTGTTGCTGTCAGTGACATAGTAAGGCCTGGCTGTTTCTCCACTGTCAGCTCTGGAGCCGCCTCCTTTAGGGGAAAATGGATATAAAATAGGAGCAGATACCTCTTCATTCCTGGTGTGGGATCTTCTAGAAGAAAATGAGATTTGGCTCTAGTAAGGCTTTTGATAAATAGAAATAATATTTTCCAAGAACACCATGCAGATATGTGCTAAAAATATGCCCAATTTGAGGTTCATTAAATGAGGCCTCCTAACACATGCACTGTGCTGTGTTGAGTCCATGAAAGCTTGTCTTCAGTACACCATGATGCTGGCTTTATGATACAGGCAATGAATTTAGAGACTATATAGAATATATGGTTGAAACTCAGAGATGCAATAGTTCTGACAATTTGGAGAATTGTATAAATACAAATCTGGACCCATTCAATGGCAACATACCTGAATTAAATAATGAAGGAAAAGAAGGGTGGCCATGGCCCATTCCTTTAATCCCAGCATTTAGGAGGCAGAAGTACATAGATCTCTGTGAGTTTGAGGCCAGCCTAGTCTACAGAGTGAGTTCCAGGAAAGCCAGGGTTACACAGTGAATCTCTGTCTCAAAAACAAAACAAAAACAAAAAAAGGAAGAAAAACAAAAGGAGTAACCTCAGCAGTTGACTACACCAGGGACACATCTGAGTGGTGACTATAAATCCAACAAGGCAGATCCTGTAGAGCTGACTAATGAGGGTTGTGAAGTTCTTAGTTGACACCAATTAAGATGATCTAGTGTTTAGGAAAAATAGGAAGTTGTCTCCTTGGGATAGAGCCAGGGGCAGCTCCAGCTTCAATGAAATGTCTTTCCTCCTTTTCTTTTTCTTTCTCTGTGTGTGGATGTGTGGATTGTTTTGTGTGTGTGTGTGTGTGTGTGTGTGTGTGTGTGTGTGTGTGTACACATATATGTATAGCTGTGTGAGAAGGCCAAAGTTAATTTTGAAACTGTCCTCCTCCTTTGAGACAGGGTTTTGCACTTCCCTGGAGCTCATGGATTAGGCTAACCTAGCTAGCAAGGCAATGCTGGGAATCCTCCTGTCTCTGCCTCCCCAGTGCTGGGATTACAACAGAACCACCACCCCAGTAGTTTTTAATATGGGCCCTAGGATTGAACTGATTTTCTCATGTTTGTGTGGCAAGCACTTTTTACTAACCAGCTATACTTATAACACATAACACATTAATCTCAAATGACTTAAAAACAATCTTACTGTCATGTGGTGGTATTGTGTTCCCCAAAATATTGTGCACCCTAATAAACTTATCTGGGGTCATAGAACAGAACAGCCACAATATTAAACATAGATGTTAGGCAGTGGTAGCACACGCCTTTAATCCTAGCATTCCAGAGGCAGAGATCCAGCTGGATCTCTGTGAGTTTAAAGCCATACTGGAAACAGCCAGGCATGGTGACTCACACCTTTAATCCCATGAAGTGAGCCTTTAATCCCAGGAAGTAATGGCAGGAGGCAGAAAGGTATTTAAGGTGTGAGGACAAGAGACTATAGCTGGTTAAGCTTTTAGGCTTTTAGCAGCAGTCAGCTGAGATCCATTCAGATGAGGACTCAGAGGCTTCCAGTCTGAAGAAACAGGATCAGCTGAGGAATTGGCAAGGTAAGGTAGCTGTGGCTTGTTATGCTTCTCTGATCTTCCAGCATTCACCCCAGTACCAGGCCCTGGGTTTGTTTTTATTAATAAGAACTTTTAAGATTGGTGCTACACTGTCATTATCTCATAGTTCTATGAATCGGTGATCTAAGTATGACTTGCTCTGAAATGAAGCTTAGGAGTTAAAAAGCCCATTTGGTTATGACAGAGCACCTGGGTTCAGTTCTCAGTAGCTACATGGTGGCTCACCTGTGAGTTCAAGGCCAGCATGGTCTACATAGTATGTTCCAGGACAGCCAGAGCTACATAGACAGACTCTGTCATAATAAACAGGAGGAGGAGTCAAAACAGGAGGAAGAGATGAAGGTTAGTAGGGAGAGCTGTAAAATGCTAAATGTCTCTGAAAGAAAAATTGGGCAATGAAGCAAAGCTCCTCTCCAGCCACAGAAACAGCTTATAAGGGGTTGGAACCATCATCACTAGAGGTTAAGAAAATATTCTGAGTCAGAATCAAAGTAAACATGAAACTGTCTGGATACAGAGAGCAATACTTAATACACAAGCCCTGGGGTGATATTTACCATGTTCTCTGTAAGACAAAGTAGAATCTCCAGCAGACACTTAAGTTCATCCTTGGCCTTTGATGATACCTCAGAACATAATAGGAGGTGGAAATACAACATAGGACTGCATTGGAATACACTGCTCAACTGTTGCTTTCAAAGAAACAGAGAGCAAATATTTGGTTGTATCCATGGATAATTTCATTAGAATGGAACAATTATTTAATGCCTCCTTCTCAACTGCAAGACAACTCTGAACAATGAGATTACAGATCTTGGTACAGAAAATCTTATAACAACTGAAAGTTCTATGGGAAGACTTCTAGGAACCATACACTAATTGTTCAAGCTAGAAAAGATGCTGTAGTCATTTGTATACACCAACTCAAGGTCATCACTCACTGGTTCTCTTGATGATTTCATGACCATTTCTACACTTGTGTCTTTGCTCATGCTGTTTCCTAAGGTAGAGAGTCTTCCTTTGCTGATTTTCTACCTTCTCTTCTTTTGTCTGGTCTTTCTGTCTTCTTCCCTGTAGCAGGCTAGCACTATGTATTCTCCAGATGCTGGAGATGTGGCTCAGCCATTATGAACCTATATTGTTCTTAAAGAAGACCCAAGTTCAATTCCCAACACCCACATCAGGCAGCTCACATCCACCTAGAACTCTAACTCCAGGGGATCCAACACCCCTCTGACCTCCTCATACCCAGTCATGTAAACATTATAAGTAATAATAAAAACACTAAAAATGCCGTTTATTCCCATGTCAAATTAATAAGTTATGAACACTAATAGTTATAAGGTCTTTCTCCCAAAAGATAATGTTTATCTGCAGTAAGATGTGAGCTATGCATTGCTTCTTTAGTAGTAGCTGTAATGTGGGTATAGTAATGGCTGCATCACGTATATAAAATATTGTGTCTGCCCTTTCTGGTTGCCAGGTAAGGGAGGTACTTACAGTAGGCACAACCAGTCACATAGTTTGTTTTCAACACAACAAGGAGGTTAGAGGCAAATAAATAAGTGAAGAGATGAGAAAAGGTGATTTTTAAGAAAAAGCTTAACAAAGTAAAGCAAAGACAACACACTTTCATGATAAAACACAGTGATAACAACATACGCAAGACAGAAGGACAGCTGTCCTCAACCTAATAAAGAACAGCTGAGGACCCACAGCTACTACTAGACTTCATGGTAAAAGACTGACAGCTTCCCACCCAAGACCAGAAGTGAGACAGATTTTTGCCTTTAATATACGTATTCGCCACTGTACCAGGGGAACTGACCTGGACAATTTGGCAAGAAAACAAAATAAAGGGCATTCTGATTGGAAAAGAAGAAACAAAATGATAGCTATTTGCAAATGGCAGGATTTTGTACATAGAAGCAAGTATGGAAATTGCCTTAAGGCATAGAATGCTACCAATGAAATGAAAGCAGAGTTTTACATTCATGTGTCACTCAGCTACCCAAGAACAACTCACCCTTTTATACTTATAACCACCTGCAGGGTGTGTCCTGCTTTTCCCACATGTTACAGATGACAAAAGCAGCATTTCAAAGGTAAAATACATGTTACTGGATGCACAGTTATTAAACGTTGGAACTGTTACCAAAGTCTCCAGCCCCAGATTTGGAGCCAGTCTTTCAGATTCTGTGCCTTTCTATCTCTTAAGAGCACCACAGTCCAACAGAACTTTTTGTAAAAATGGATTATCTGTATGTACTGCTCAATAGAGAGGCCAATAAGTACCCACGGAAAATGTGAAAAGTGGCAAGTGTAGCTGAATCATGAACTTTGAAATGTGATGGAAATGTACATAGTCAATGAAGATAGTGACTATGGGGTTGAACAGTGTAGTTCTAGAGCATCTGTTTCCCCACTGAATCGGACATGCCTGCTCATGGCTCTATCTCCTGGCTGTCCAACCTACATGTTCTTCATCCATCAGTGAGTGATATGTGTAGCTTTGTGAAGGAAAACAAAGCAGCCCTGGGAGCGAATACAAGTCCAGCATATCCTTAGAAATATCTAAAGGCAGTCTACAACATAGAAAGATGTATAAGTATTCTAACCAAACCTAGAAGAAATGCTTTCCTCACAATTGCAACTCAGCACTCACCATGAGGGTGGGGCAAGTACAGAAGAAATGTTTAAGTGACCATATATTGCTTTCCTTGCTTCAGTCCACTGCAAATTTTTTTGCTTCCAACTCAGTCTTCACATTTGCCCAACTAATTGTTCTTCCTTAAATACCTTCTCCATATTTCCACCCATGTACCTTTTCTTGTTCGATTGGAAAATAATCATGCCCATAATTTTACATATTGTCATAATGGCTGCTTTTATTTTTACAGTGGCAGAGCTGAATAGAAGCAAGAGAGACAAACTGGTCATCAAAGTTAATGTATTCTTTAGCTATGTCTACAAAGAAAATATTTGTTGAGCCTGTATTACTGTGAGCTTCTGGAATATGTTACAAAAACTGTGTCTGATTTATTTATTCATTTACTTTGTTGTGCTGGGGATGGAAGCCAGGGGCTTGCACATGCTAAGCAAGCACTCCACCACTGAGCAACATGCATATCCCTGATTTATTCTTTTAAGTCTTCAAAAAGCCTAGAATATTGCCCTACATATGACAGTAGCATCATAAATATTTTAATTAGATCTTACACTTATAGAGATTTAATGCTAATATCTGCCCATGCATGTCAGTTTTCTATCTGTGAAAAGAATTACAACCAATTTCTCATTTATTTATCAAGTTACTTCCCAACACAGAATAAACAGATGTCACTATTCACATTCTATACCCTTAGAAATTGAAGTGTAAGAGACTTGCCTATGGTCATACTACAAATAAGGAGGTACAAAACCACAAAACCGTGTCATCAGTCTTCTGGATTCAACCCAGTACTACCTCATTCTGCCTCCCCAAGCTATGCTATGCTATGTTCTTTCATTTAAACAAAGATGCCAATGAAACCCAAAATAAAATATACATAGCTGTAACCAGTAAATTAGTATTCATTGCCCAGGCAAGGGATGTTTAATAGCAACCCAACTATTTTTATAAGAACCAGGCATTAAAAATACTTTTACCTTGGGACTAGTGAAATGACTCAGCAGTTAAAAAACACTTGCTGCTCTTGTGGAGTACCTTGGTTGGGTTCCCAGCACCCACATGGTGGCTCACAATTGTCCATAACTACAGTTTCTGGGGATTCTCTACCCCTTTCTTGCCTCAGAGGGCATTACACTCATGTGCACTTATCCATACACACACACACACACACACACACACACACACACACACACACACA
>CABHPH010061401.1:0-10919 GCA_902168325.1 Peromyscus nudipes
CTCTCTCTCTCTCTCTCTCTCTCTCTCTCTCTCTCTCTCTCTCTCTCCTTTCTTCTCTCCATATACTGCTTGGATTTCCCACCTGCCTCTAAGCTGCCTTGCCATAGGCCAATGCAGCTTATTTATCAACCAATCAGAGTAACACATATTCACAGCATACAGAAAGACATCCCACAGCATCCACCAGCAGGTACTGTGTGGTTTCAGGGTCTGCCTTCCTGCTGCTCTCTCTGCCTCTGTTCTGTTGCTCCATGCCAATTTCAGTCATCGTTCATTTTTTCCCTTCCCCTCTCCTGCTCTCCTCTCCTCTCCTCTCCTCCATCTCTCTTTCCCTCCCCTTCCATTCTTCCAGTCTTTCTTGTTTTTATCTTTCCTCTCTCCCTTTTCTGGCAGCTGCTCTTCTATGCTTACCTCCCATCCATATTGCCCTTTGAAGTCATCCTCTTCTTTCTTTCTATTTTGTAACATGGTTGGCTTACTTCTCCATATTCGTGGCTTTTACTATCTCAGCATTGAGGTTTAGCATATCTTCTTGTATGTGCCTTTTAGATTTTCTCAGTTCCTCCTAGTTTTGTGTTTGTATGTATTTATGACTGTGTATCATGTGCTGTGACTCATATTCAAATACTGCATGGAATTGTCAACGGTTATTTGGTGGACACCTGACATGAATTTCCTTACTCAGCAGATGTTTCAGCCAGATGTGCTAAGGAGGTAATGGATGTCTTTGACTCTGACATTAACCGATAGTTGTGGAGATAAGGTCAATGATGTCTTTACCAATGAAATAGCCACTAGACATGTCAGATGGGCATGGGGACTATGTAAGAACGTTGTCATCAGGGAAACAGATTGGAGGCAACTGTGTTGAAATAGAAAGTAGGAGAGTTCTACAGCCCTTGGATAAGTTACTGGAAAACAGCTGGGGTGACATCATCAGGGAGTCTAATAATGTGATGAAGTTGCCTATGTTCGCTGTGTGGTGCTTATTAAAGCAGGGTTTCCCTTCCTCCCCAGAAACCTGAAGAGAGGGACCCACTGTTCTTAATACTTATATTTTGAAGCAATGAATCCCATGCCTGTGAGAAAGTACTTTGAGGCTGAGAGATATATATCTGAACAGGACAGATGAAATGTTTACATTTGCACCTTTCCTTTTCTCTCATGCCTTCCCTGGTGGTCTAGTGGTTAGGATTCGGCGCTCTCTCTCCTTTTCTCTCTTCCCTTTCTAGCTCTGTCTCAGCCTCTGTCTGTCTGTCTGTCTGTCTGTCTGCCTCTCTCCCTCTCGCTGTGCTAAGGATTAAACCTATGGCTTTAGGCATGCTAGGCAAGCACTCTACCACTGAGTTCTCTCCTTTGTTTACTTTTTATTTTCAGACAGAGTCTCACTGAGTTTTCCAGGCTGGTACTGCAGGTACACTCATTGCTCCTTAACCTCCTGAGTAGCCGAGGTTACTGATGCATGCCACGGAGATTGTACAAGTTTTCTTGAAGCAAATACTCTAAAAAGAGAGAGAGGGAAATGTGGTTCTAGAATCAGGAAGAAACCCACACAAAGTTCAGTCAAGCTCATGGTTCAGTCATTGTAAGGCTTACCTCTCAATGAAAAATAGCACAACCAGCAGTCACTTCAAAGCTTCATTATCAGCCTATAATATAGTTATTTTCATAAGTATAACTGTGTTGTGAGGCTTAACATCTCCTTTAAGTCCAAAGACTTCCGAAACTTCTTTTGATTCTAACTTTTCCCTACCTTCTCCATTCCCGTTTCTAAAGTAAAATTCAAGAATGTTCTTCCATTTTCAAAGTGCCATTTCTTCCATTTGAAAATACATTTGAACTTACCAATCTCCAACTGTGTGGTTCAATGCTCACATCTTTGCTGCTTTTCTCTACCTACAAGATACCATGGCTAATTATCTCACATTGGTGCAAACGTTTCCTGTTCCTTCCCCCATATACTTCATGTTTTTAAACAAAGAGAGTTAGTTATGGATTCACCAACTTCACATTGTAAAGCATCAATCCCAGCACATAAACCTAAATAGAAATCTTCAAAGTTATAGAACCACTTCTAAAAAATGAAAAAAGAGAAATTTTAACTAGGTTCATCTCCATATCACATCTTTGCTAGGGTAAAGGGGATAGGTTGCAGAATTACCTCCCAAGAGAAACTCTAATATGCATATGCTATAAATACTGAATATGAAAATTAGCTAAGGGAGCTTTCACAGGGATGATCAATTATTTAACCATCTCCTTTCATTTCTCTATTTTTTTCTCTTTATTTTTCCATCTTTGCTGTTTAGGAGGAATCTTTATCTTTTTTTTCTTCCTGTTTCTGTGATAAATACTCTGACAAAAGCAAATTAAGGGAAAATGAGTTTAATTTGGCTCACAGTTCAAGGGTAGAGTCCATCTTGGTGGAGAAGTCAGGGCAGAAGAAGCCTTAGGCAGCTGGTCACATCGTATCTATGCTCAAGAGACAAGGAGCCATGCATGTTTGTGTTTGGGTTCACTTTCTCCATTTTATGCAGTTCAGGATCCTAGCCCAGGGGATGGTGCCACCTTGAGTAGGTGAGTCTTTCTCCTCAGTTAAGCTAATTAAAATAAGCTCCTATAGGCATGATTAGAGGCTCATGTTTCCTGGGTGATTATAGGGCTTATCAAGTCGACAAATGAGATTAATCATTACACCTGTTGTTGAAGAAACTGTGGAACACGTGCACAACAGGGAGGGGTACTTCAGAGTGAAAAAATGCATTAGGACAGTGAGGAGTGGTTTCTTTAAGAGCAGAGATTATGGCCAGGCGGTGGTGATGCACGCCTTTAATCCCAGCACTCCCGAGGCAGAGCCAGGCGGATCTCTCTGAGTTTGAGGCCAGCCCGGTCTACAGAGCGAGATCCAGGACAGGCACCAAAAACAACACAGAGAAACCCTGTCTCAAAAAACAAACAAACAAACAAAAAAGAGTAGAGATTACAAACCAAGTGCGATCAGATAAGAGGCCACACTGCAAACACACTGGGATGACTGCAGATTCTGGTGAGCCAACCAAGATCCGGAGAATCATAAAAGTTCATGCTAACCCTTAGAAGACCTCTGTTTTTACCTGTGCCTGGTGCGAGCCATTTTCCATATATATATGCATTTGTAGTGAAGATGTAGACCTTGGTGAAAGTTGTTAATGTCAGCGACATTACCAGGTAGTGTTTAGGGCACGGGTCTGAGTCCAGAGGGTGTCCATTCATGCTTCCAGGTTCTTCTGTCATGGATCAGTGAATTGGACTGGGGACTCCTGGATAATAATATATAGAGGCAGTTTAGTAAAAAGGAAAAGTCATTTTGAGGATGGAAATAGGGTGAAAAACTAGAAAAGACTGGAAACACTCTCAGTTCCCAGTCACTAGTCTCCTGAGATCTATGAGCCCCTGATGAAGCCCTCACCACCTTTGGTGTTTGCAGAGTATGGGCTTTTTTCCAAGCATGCTCTGTTCCATTGCACAAAGCCTGCAGCAAGGGTTGGGAGGAGGGTGGTGTTCCATTCATCCTCTGTCCTTAATTTTCTTCAGTCTTTTACCTCTGCCTCCATTCACTACCTCCCTGCCATAGTGGTACATTGTAGATGATACTGAGGGGAAAAAAATCTAAATTACATATAAATTACATAATCTCTCTGATGCCAAGGTTTGTGGGAGACAAAACATTCTAACCATTCATTAATTACGTTTGTTAATTTTTGTAACCTAATGTTATAGAGTAAAAGAAAGAAAAGTTCCTACTCAGGGCCTCATTGGACCTTACATCTCCCTTCCTAACCACAATTCCTTTATCCCCATCCTTGTTTCCTCAATATATTAGTCTCTAATTATATAAGAACTCTTAGTCCGGTCTCCTTTGATAAAACCCAAAGTGTTCAGTGCTTATAAATTGCCCCAAATTTTTCAATCTGTAAGAAAGATTTTGCCCTTTGGAGAAATAAAATTCAAAGTAAACCTCTCCTGGGGTTGGGGGCATAGCTCAGTTGGTAAAGTGCTTTCTATAGAAGCATGTAGACCTGACTTTGATCTCAAGAACCCATGTGAAAAAGTCAGGTGGGATGATACATTTTGGTAATCCCACTTTCCTGGAGGCAGAGACAGGTAGATCCCTGGGTTTATAGGCTAAAATTTAGTCTATCCTAACAGGCAGATTTCAGGCTATGAGAAACCCCATCTTGAAAAACAAGATGGATGGCACCCAAGAGAAGGGGACTTTAGGCTGACGTGTATCTTTTATATATGTGTGTGCAACATGTTTATTTGCACTTGCACACACACATGAACTTATACCACAAATAGTTATAAAACAATAATAAAATAATTTCCCAACCTAGAAATCCCTTCCATAAACATTGGAGAGAGTGAGAGAGAGAGAGAGAGAGAGAGAGAGAGAGAGAGAGAGAGAGCCATTTTATTATAAAAATGAACATTAAGAATGGTTATTATGTGCATTACAGGTAATGCACAAAGACAAAGAAATCTCATTCTTTTGTGTACCTGGTATAGACAAATAGATAAATACAGTATCTCAAGATAAACGGAAACAAGTCTTGGAGTAAGAAGAGTTGACTGCATCCTTTACTATATGCAACTCATCCTAAATTGATCTTGAATTTGGGTAACCATCTGTGTTAGTTTCTTGGTTTCATACAAAGAGAAACAAATGTGTGTCTTTAAGACAGAAGGTAGTCTGGACAGAAGGAAGCTGGAGCCAGGCCCATATGAAGAATAGGCTCCCACCTCCCCTAGAAACCCCTCTCAGAAAAAAGGATTGCATCTTGCTTGATGTTTGCATTTCAAAGAGATGGATTTTAGTCCTCCAGAAGACTTTACTGGGTCATCAAGCCTGCAAGAGGCATACTTAGCTTCCAGAAAGATTTACATATATTTCAAAGAGAAGGAGAAAGAATTTCACAGGTTTTGTTACTGGAGTTATTAGGGTCAGAGCCTAGATTCTAAGAGCCCCCAATGGATAGTTAATGAGTTAATTAATTAATTGATTTTTAGAGAGGTTTTTTTAATGTGTGTGTGTGTGTGTGTGTGTGTGTGTGTGTGTGTGTGTTTATGTGTGTATGTGTGTGTGTGCACACAGAGGCCAGAAGAGGGCATCAGATCCCCTACAACTGGAGTTACAGGCAGTTACTATCCAATGTGGGTGTTGAGAACTGAACTTGAGCTCTATGGAACAGTGGCCATTGAGCAGAACTGCTAAGCCTTTTCTTCAGCTCCCTAATTTGTTTATTAAATCAAGGTCTTATTGTGCATTCCAAAAGGATCTGGAAATCATTGTGCATAGCTTAACTGATCTTAAACTTGTGCTGTAGCCTCTTAAAGATGGGGACTATAGATATGTGCCACTATCCTCAGCCAGGAATAGACTCCTTGGCTGAGTATGCTCAGAACTGTGACATAAATGCTTTCCTATGTGACTACATGATGCTCTGTGAATAAAATTTCCATTTCTCTTTTGCTTGAGAATGGTTTTGCTTTGGAAATAACTCCTCTGTTTTCCCTATCCACTTCTGTTTCTTACTTGTGCTTGTTTATAAGTAGGTGTTCTCATCAAGATATGAACCCATTGCACTTCCGTTGGTTCCCATCTGTTTTTTTCTATAGACCAAGTACACTGGTTGGTTTTATGTCAACTTGACACAAGCTAGAATCATCAGAGAGGAAGGAGCCTCAGTTGAGGAAATGTTTCCATGAGATCTTAATTAGTGACTGATGTGAGAAGGTCCAGCCCATTGTGGGAGGTGCTATCCCTGGGCTGATGGTCTTGGGTTTTATCAGAAAGTAGATTGAGCAAGCCATGAGGAGTGAGCCAGTCAGCAAGCGGCACCCCTCCATGAACTCTGCATCGGCTCCTGCTTCCAGATTGCTGCCCTGCTTGAGTTCCTGTCCTGACTCCCTTTGGTGATGAAGAGCAACGTGGAAGTGTAAGCTGAATAAACCCTTCTCCCTAACTTGCTTTTTGGTCACGGTGTTTCATTGCAGCCATAGAAACCCTAGCTAAGACAAACAGCAAGTAGTGTTATAGGTGTAAGTTAGGGTCTAGGGGGGCACCATTGGTATTTTCAGATTTCTTTTTTTTTTTTTCTTTTCATTTCCTTTTTTTTTTTTTCTTAAATCCAGGAAGGAGGGAATGAGCCAGGGACACTTGGAATGTGGGAGAAACGGATAATTTATTGGAAAAGAGAGCACTTCCGATGATGGAAGTGGGGCAGAAACAGGGGAAAGAATTTTGACATGCAAGGGTACTGGTGCTGAGTAGATTGGGACATCCATACGGCGTCTTGTGCGCATGCTCTGCTGTCTATTAGCTTTGGTGGGGGCAGGGCTTTTTATTCCTGCCTTTTTACCTACTAGCTTTTCTCACATGATAATGGGAAACCCTCACTCTTTGCCCCAGTAGCATGAATGTTAAATTCCAGTAATGACCTCTCCTCCTTCCTTTCTATTTCCCAACAACAATTTATGCTTCATTGTTTATGCAAAACAATTTGACATTCTTCTTTGTTGTCTTGAAGCTTGCCAACATATGACCTCAGAGTCAAGTTTTCCCCTTGTGACTGAAAAATATAAAGGAAATTAGGTCTAAAGTAATTTTGGTGCCAACCATTAAGCCAATACAGTATATTTATATGTATATTAAAATGTATTCAGATACAATAAAAATAACCCAAAGAAACAAGGTTATTAAGAAAAAGAAGTGTAGGTTGAGCAACTGTGGGGTTATTTTGGTATATTGTAAAGCTCTATATATGTCTTTGTCTTAATTAGGGTTTCTATTGCTAGGAAGAGACACCATGACCATTGCAACTCTTATAAAGGGAAACATTTCATTGGGGCTGGCTTATAGTACATAGATTTTGTCCATTATCATCATGACAGGAACATGGCGTGATGCAGGTAAACATGGTGCTGGAGAGGGAGCTGAGGGTTCTACATCTGGATTGGCAGGCAGCAAAAAGGAGAGAGAGTGAGAGAGAGAGAGAGAGAGAGAGAGAGAGAGAGAGAGAGAGAGAGAGACTAGGCCTGGCTTGAGCTTTTGAAACTTCCAAGTCCACCCCAGTGACATATTCCCTATGAGTCTGTGGGTGGCCATTTTCTTTCAAACCATCACAGTCTTGGAGGAGGAATGAACAAATGTGTTCATTAGAAACTTTGTTTGAGGGAGAGGTGTGCATGAATGAGCAAAAGGAAAGGAAGGACAGGCCACAATGATGACTATTCTCTGTAGAAAGGGTGTATATGCATGCCTGCATGCGAGGTTTGTGCCTGCGTGCATGTGTGTGTGTGATACACTAATCAGAGGGAGAAGCATGTTCTATCATGACATGAAATATTTGGCAGACCTACCACATTTTCAGTCACAAGTCACCAAATTTTGTGTCCCTACAAATGGTTAATCTTCTCAGAATGCTTGGTGAAGTGAATTGACAGATGTTATTGGTGATAATAGAAAATTCTGCAAAAGGATGTTCACAATTATCACATCTGTGTTTGAGCTCCTCACATTTCCTAGAAGCTCTGGGTGAGTTAGAGGAAGAGATTATTCAAGAGGAAACTGTGAGGATATTTAATTCAAAAGAGCTTAAAACTTATTTATGATTGTGTGATAGGGCTTGGAAAGTGTCAATCAAAGAGACCAAGTCTGATTGAGGAAAAATAGGCTCAAAAGTGACAAGGGCAGAGAAGAAAATTTACTCACATGACAGGTCATTGTGACATGATTATGTCAGAATTAATTCACCTTTCCTTTCTGGTTTGTATTAGGGAGGAGAGAAAGCCCACTGAGTGAAAGAGCCTAGTCATTTGTGTTCTCTTAATGGACAGCTGTTCTTAAAGTCTACCCAAGAATATCTTGAGCAGTGGTTGAACTAATCTTCCTATAATGCTTAACATTTAAGAAACACAAAGACATTATGTTTGTACAGATAGGACACCTGAGGTGGGCAGTAATCTTTTGAATCTGATATAAATTCATGTTCTTATTGGCATATTAATGGTGCTGCCTATTACATTTTAGTGATCGATAGAGCAAACTGAGAACTATCAATGAACCCACAGGTGAGGCTAATTAGATCTCAATGTGTCTATAATATACTAAAGTGGAGCACAGGTGTGCCCGATTACGATCCTTTCAAGAACACATAGCCTGTGGTGTTTGGGGCAGTTGAAGACCCAGGATGGTAAAGGAAAATGTTTATATTTGCCCGAAGTCACAAAATACGAACACAACTGGTGTGTGCCATCGTGTTTACGGGTTCAGAAGGTATTAGAAGAGCTCTTGAGGTGAACATGAGTGCTGCTCCAAGGCAGACTTTGTGGGAAGAAGCAGAAAGATCTGGGTTTGAGTTCAACTTGCCTGAGCTTGTAAACACAGCTTTCTCACTGCATGCTGGTGTACACATATTTCACATTCTATTTTGAAGATGTATTGAAACCACTTTGTAAAACTATCCAAAGCTGCATATGAATGGATGTAGCATGGTACCTTCCTAGTTTAGCTACCCATGACAGCAATGTGATTTTCCAAAGGCTCAAATGAATGAAATGCTCTTCATTTGTTACTGGAGTTTGTAGGGTCAAAGTCTGGGATCTAGAACCCCTAAGAAGCTAGGTTTAGCTACCTGTCCATCAAACACCAAGTAAAATGATAAGTAGTGGTAAAAATCAGAAAAAAAAATATTCAAGGCGGCCACAACTGGAAAAGAAACAAAGAGGCCCAGTGACCCTCAAGAACATCTTTTGGGGGTACTGACACAGTACTCCCAAATTAATTTTGAACAGAAGCCAAGTTATGCTCACTATCACACAGACCTAAAGTGTGGACCCACCCATCAGTGACTCTTCACTGTCTTGACTCCAGTGTGTCCTGCAAGATGTTCTGATGAATTGTGAGAACGCTTTCAAATCTCTTCCGGGGGAGATAAGTCCCTTTCCCGCCTGGTAACGCAGTTTCAGCCTTTCTTTTTCTCCCAGCATCAGATTCCTGGGAACATTCTGTGTCCTTTGGAACCATGGTTCCCATAGTCTGACAGGATAAGGATGGGCACACATTTCTCTCTCCAGGATATCTTTGCTCCTGCTGGGACAGTAGCAATGTGCTCATCCTGTGGCCCAAGGGTCACATGGGAACCCAAATAGCTTAAAATGAGGCTCAATACAAAACTGTAAAGTTTCTTAAAATACCATGAGATTTATTAATTTTTGCTTTTTTTTGTAATTCCATTATGTTATAGTTCTCAAGAGTGAATTTTGTAGATGGGCAAGCCCACAGGCAGTCTCATTGTAATCAGCACAGAGCAATGGAAAGACAAGGGGTCTGGTGTTGGACAGATGTATTCATTCACTCACAGATTTATGGGCTATTGGGAAAAATATTCCAATATTTAATTTATTCTAGTATTTCTTGAATACTAGAAAACAGATAACTAAAATAGTCTAACATGCTTTTCAGGGTTATACATAAGGATCAAAATTCTACCTACCTATCATCTATCAATCATCTGTCTGTCATCTATCTATCTGGTGTTTGTATATACACAGTAGTTTCTCCATGTACAAAATTCAGATAATAATAGTTACATGATAGGATGATTGTGATAACGAGGATACAAATAACTTATGCAAAGTACTTGGTATTTTGATATGAATAATGATCTAATGAAATAACAGTGTCACATTTTTTCTTTTTTCTTTTTTCTCTCTGTGCCATTCTACGTTCTGGTAATGGCAGGACATGGGTTTTCAGTTTCAGCAGATTGATACTAGGAACTCGATCATGGTGGTAGAGGGCCATCTTAATGGTCATGGCACACAGAATGCTTCCTTACTGGTGAAATTCTTTCCGTCGAGGCTGAAGTTCCAGGCTTTCCAGAAAGGAAGCATTTCTCGAGGAGTGATAACTGTTCCTTCGTACCCACCAGAGGCACGTGTTTGTTTGCCCTTCTTGTTGCTGCCATTAAGTACCTTATACAGAGCAACTGAATGGGAGAATCGGTTAATTTGCCCCGTGGTTTGAGGCCACAGTCCGTCATGGCACAGGGAAGGCACAGAAGCACTAGTGACTCTGGGCTTTGGAGGTAGAAATCAAGGCTGCTTGCTTACATTTGGGTAGATCAGGAAGCAGAGAGAAGGGATTATTGATCTATTGCTGGTGCTCTCTCTCCCTCTCCCTCTTCCCTCTCTTCCCCCTCTCCCCCTCCCTCCCTCCCTTTTATTTTTATTCAGTCTGGGACACCAGGCCATGGGATTCTGCAGCTTGCATTATCTATCAGTTATTGTCTGGAGGAGCCCTTATAGCTACTCCCAAGGTGTGTCTCATTTGCGTCCTGTACAGTCTGATTAAGTGAACAGTCCAAATTAACCATTACAAGGAGGTTGCAAGAGAACAACGTGGGGGGAATGAGTGAAGTCATGGGTGAATGTGTATTTTTCACCTGGGCACAGCCATGTCAGAAGATAATGTTGCAGCACTATGGTAGTGACAATCTTCTCTGGCCAAGGTTCACAGCTATGGCAAAGTCTTCCTCAGGTCTAAGTGTGAATGCTGACAGTGTATGCAGAAAAATCCCTCTGTAGCTTTCTTCCTCCTAGACATTTATGGCCTGAAGACTGCTTCCCTACAAAGATTGCTCCTACTGATATTAGCTAAACCTGCCTCTTTGTTCAGCTGTACATAATAATAAACCCAGCTTCCTTGTTTAGCTGTGTGTAATAACCTTGCCTCCATGTTCATCTGCCTGCAATAACCCTGCCTTCCTGATCAGCTGTATATAATACACAAGATGAGTTTCCAGGGTGCCACAGCTTCCCCAGCAGAGAGCCCAGGCCACCCAATGCCAGAATTTCTGTGTGTTTGCCATGTTTTC
>CABHPH010061403.1:0-47430 GCA_902168325.1 Peromyscus nudipes
CACACACACACACACACACACACACACACACACACACACACACACAAAGGGGGACAAAGAGGAAAATAATACAAGTGGTTTTACATTAATCTAAAAAGAACACTACAGAGTAGGAAATAGCATAATAAGCAAGAACTTGCATAATACAATATATACAAACCTTAGATCCAATAACGAATTTGAATTCCAAAACATTAAAAATAAAGAACTTGTAGCAGCCAGTGACAAGAATTAAAACAAAAGGAGGTAGATTTGGATAGGCAGGATAGTGGGGAGGATCATACAGGAGTTGCAGGAGGTGAAACTACAATTAGAATATTCTTCACAGAAAAAAATCTATTTTCAATAAAATAAAAACAGAAAGAAAGGATAAAATCGATAAACAGACATTACTCATAAAACAACACATGAGCAAGGACTGGGCAGAGCAATAGAAAAAGGAGTGTACTGTTACAAATGATCAAGGAAAGGGAAATCAGAGCCACAGTGAGATATCACCTCACCCCCACTGAAATTGTGTTAATAATAATGATGATAATAATAGTCACAGTATGTGCTGTATAGGTTTTGGAGATAAGAATGTTTGTACATGGCAGGAGCATAAGATGTGATAGTCTTCAAGGAAAACAGTTGACAACCCACAAAGAAAAAAATTAAAGTAGAAGAATTACTCTATGATCCTCTGGTTGTACATTCGATGGAACTGAAATTGGGTTCTCACAGAGATCACTGCCATCTTATGTTAATTACAGGTTTTTTGGTAACAAGCAAGAGACACAGAGGCAAATTAAATGCCTAGTAGTGGATGAATGGAAAAGAAAATAGAACATGTGCACACAATGGAAGTTGTTCATCTTTGGAAAAGAAACTTGGACATTTGAAGAATTCTGTTTGAATATGAAGTGTGTTGTGCTAAGTGAATAAGCTAGATACAGAAGTAGATTCACAACGTAGCTCACTGGTAGACCACTTTCTCATCATGTGTGAGACTTGGGGTTCAATCTTCATCATGGCCATGTGGTTATTTGCTTCTTGAAACCTGACAAAAATGATGACGCTTACTGAGTTAGAAATTCTAGGGCGGGCTTCTGTGCATACAGCAGCTTAGGTAAACGGATGTTATAGAGGACATACCATACTATAGAAGGTCTGGCTAGCCACTGTACTTTGGGGAGGCACAGATAACATAGCACTAACATTGCAATGAGAAATAGGCTGGTGATAGGGACGTCAGCATCACTAAGGAACTCAGCAACGTCTTTACCATGAGACTAATGGCAGATGACTTATAGCAACAGGGATGATTGCATCCTAAATGAATAAAGGCACATGGCTGTCAAAGGTGGATATAATATTATCATAGGTGACAGCCAGAGGCCTGACCAGTGAATAGTTACAGAGCTAGTAAGTGGAACATGCGTTTCTAGGGACAAGATGGAGAGACAGAGGACAAATTAACACTTGAAGTGTGCATTACTAAAATCGCCCCCTCAAAGAAAAACAAAAAGGTTTAGGGCTGGTGAGTTAGTCAACCTGGTAAAGTACTTGCTCCATAAAGATGAAGAAGTGAGTCAAATCCCTAGAAGTCACCTTAAAACACTAAGTTATTAATATTATTACTAAGATGTGTATATTTATAATCCCAGAAATAGTGACATGGGGACAGGCAGGTCTTTTGGGCTCACTGGCTGGACTAGCCTCTTTGCCGAGCAACAAGACAATGAGAGACCCTGTCTCTAAAAACAAGGTTACTGAAGGATGACACCTGAGGTTACCTCTGACCACCACATGAATGTGCACACACATGCACATACACCTGCATATGTATGTGTACACACACACAGACGCACACCACAGAACCACATTTCAGTGATCAAGAGCTGCAAGCGTGAAGCTGCCCCAGTAAGAAGTCATTTTTGCTATTGTTCTCTGTTTTGGTGTATTTTCAAACTGGAGCCAGTTTTCTGACCCAAAAGTTACTGACTCAAGGAGAAACTGACTCTTCACAAAGAAGAACCCTGCAAATAAATGTGGTAAACAATTCGCTCAATTTTTCTTCAAACTTGACTTAGGCAAACACACTTATAGAAAGGGAAGATACAGGCATTTTAATGAGGTTTGAGCTTGGAATTCAAGTTAACATTAATATCCACAGACATGAATATTACAGGGGCCTATGTTTGAACAAGGGCATCAAGATGTTTAAATATTCAATCCTACTGTAGCTGGAGTTTTCTCCAGTCCTGCTCTGGCCCACAGCCACTCAGACCCAAATGAACACACAGAGGCTTATATTAATTAAAACTGTATGGCCTAATGGCTCAGGCTTCTTGCTAGCTAGATCTTACATCTTAAATTAACCCATTTCTATAAATCTATACCTTGCCACATGGCTTGTGGCTTACCAGTATCGTTACATCTTGCTTCCTCTGTCTCTGGCTGGTGACTCCTCACTCAGCCTTCCCCTTTCCAGAATTCTCCTTGTCTGCTTATCCAGCCTGTACTTCTTGCCTGGCTACTGGCAGCATTTTATTTATCAACCAATCAGAGCAACACATTCACAGCATACAGAGCAATATCACCCATCATTTTCTCTTTTCTTTCTATTTAAACAAACTTAAAGTTAATTTTGTTACATTTGAGGTATTATGTTTATGTAACTCATTTAAATTATAATGGATAATTAATAAATACAGATTAATAATTACTCTTCTATGATAGTCAAACATATAGTCATGTTAAGTTTTCTTGATATACATAGATATATTTCAATTAGGTAGGTAATCTTCAAACACTTCAAAGACCTACAGAATATGGTATTTAAAAATGTTTTAAAAACTTAGACTTTCTGGACGGTGAGACACGTTTGCTCCTGGCAGCACCAATTTACTTCAAAGAGAAAGATGGGCATTGAAGACACTCCATATGGTGTTTATCTTCTTCTTGGCAAAAATAGCCATTTTGGCAAGAAACTGCTTTTGCCTGGACTGCTTGACAAAACGTTGTATTGACTGGACACGCAGGACCTATAGGAAGAGGACCACCGAACTTTGCAAGGCAAGATGGTCCTTTAGGTTCCTGCTTCACAGAAGAAACTGCCAGACATTCTACAGGACACAGGAAGAAGCGACTGAGAGACTCTAGGCCTGTGGGCTGAAGATGGATGCCCCAACGTTGCAGAGGAACTTTGGATGACTGTCCAGTCAGACAACTGTCTCTGTCATTCTAGATTTTTGGAAGTTGCTTACAATACTCTTCCTGTTTACATAGATAATATTATATCCTTCTGAAACTTTTGATGTAGTTGAAGACTAGATAGTTATAATTATAATTTTACTTGGTTATGATAAAAGATAAATTAGATATGAAACTTTAGACTCACAAATATAGGATAGATGATAGAAATTTTTCTTTAATTTTACAAAATACAAGTAGACTAGATTTTTTTTTTTTTGTTTTTCGAGACAGGGTTTCTCTGTGTAGCTGTGTGCCTCTCCTGAATCTCACTCTGTAGCCCAGACTGGCCTCGAACTCACAGAGATCCGCCTGCCTCTGCCTCCCAAGTGCTGGGATTAAAGGCGTGTGCCACCACCGCCCAGCTTAGACTAGATATTGTAACTGCAATTCTTCCTTGATGGAACTGTTCTATTATATGTAATTTTACTATGTTGAAGTTAAAACCTTCCTTTTAAACAGAGAGAAAAGGGAAAATGACAGGTGATATTGCTCTGAATGTTGTGAATGTGTTGCTCTGATTGGTTGATAAATGAAATGCTGATTGGCCAGTAGCCAGGCAGGAAGTATAGGCGGGACAAGCAGACAAGGAGAATTCTGAGAAGGAAAAAAACAGAACTGAGAAGCAGACGCCAGTCTGCCATCCAGGGAGCAGCATGTAATGGCACACAGGTAAAGCCACAGAACATGTGGCAACATATAGATTAACAGAAATGGGCTGAGTTTAAATGTAAGAGGTAGTCAGTGTTAGGCCTGAGCTAATGGCCGAACAGTTTTAATTAATATAACCTTCTGAGTGATTATTTTATAAGTGGCTGCAGGGTCTGTGGGTCAGGGCAGGACCAGAGAAAACTTTAGCTACATCCTATCACAGGACTGATTCCCACAATAGAAACAGGTACTCACTTGAAAATTCACCAGTCCCTAAATGAACCATTTAGTAAATACACAAGGCACTTGTAAGAACCCCAATATTGAGTGCCAGGTCTGTGGAGAAAACATTATTAAGTGCAATGGTTGTCAATACTGCCCACACCATCAATACTGTATATGGAAGTAATATTACACCCATGGAAGAAAGACAGAGGTTCATGTTCTCTGAACAACAAAGGTTTCAGGGGTGCAGAAACACTCTGGAGAAGCCCGGTTAGTACCACTCCCAAGCCTTGCAATAGGCTGTGTGGCTACAGTTTTGCTTTTCTTCATTGTTCAGGCCTCAGCCTCAAACAGAAAAATTAAGGAATAATTGGGACTGCTGGTCCCTCAATTGAAATGATCATGTCCAAATCAGTTTAAAATATATCTTCATTTTCGTTTGTGCTAAAAATTAATTAGAGGATTAAATTAAATTGCGACATCTTAAAAATCCCTTTTTGTTGTTGAATCTTCTCGCCTGCAGCGACAGGAGTTTCTGAGGGAAAGTTCACGCTGTTTGCACAGCCACGTTGCTAAGGTGATTTTGTCGGATGAAAACATGCTGGCAACCCTCCATTAATTTGTTTACAAAGAATGAATGCATTTCCTATGAAATGAATGCCCTCCTCCAGTTCAGAGCTCTTCAGCTTCGGCCTGTCTGCATCTGTCTGGAGAGGGGCAAAACAGCTTGCTCTCCAGCAATCCATGAGGCAAGTATCAAATGAAGTAAAAATGCTTTTATCTGTCAATGACACGAAATCACTTCCAGCAGCAACACCTACTATCTGTGAAATAGTCCCAATTAACTATTTGGAAAAAAGGTATGAAAATAGCCACCAAACAGAGGAAGTATGTGAAACCAAGTGACAGACCATTCAGTGTCCAAGTAAAATTTACCTTGCTCTTTAGAACACACCTTTAATTCTCAGTAAGGGAAATCTTTTAGAAGAAACACTTGACTGTCCTTTGCATATGTGAAGAGTGAACGCTTTCTATTTAATGAAACAATCAATTCCTTATCTAAAATAACTGGGGCTTTTTGACGTAACCATGTGGAGTGGGCTATAGAGGATAGCAACCAGTTGGTCTGAATGAATAACTTGAAGAAATGGATAAAGGTTAGGATACTGGGCCACTACCTTCCTCTACAGCATTTGCAGAAGTGTTCTCAAATCTCCTGAATGACCTCTTTCTACCACATCAGAAAGAGAAATCATGATTCACAACTCTTATTTTATGGGGCATCTTGAAACAGAATAATACTATAGTGTAATAAAAACTTTCCTATCATGGATACAAGAGCACTCAATCTAGCGAAGGGCTTATGAGTGTGGACTCAGTGCTTAACTGTCCAAGTGTTCTGCTTTCCATTAGCTAGAGAGGGTAAATGATACACTCTGTCTTGCCTCATTGTCTATAATAGAATAAAGGTATGAACATTATAATCAACATATTTAATCTATTAATGTATGTTCAGTGGGTAATTAACATTATTTGAGTAACTTGTTATTCTCAACATAAATATAGCAGTTTGAATTCTTCAATGAATATGTAGAGAAAATTATCACATTAAAATTTTGATGTACCTCAATTTCTGTTTCTGGTTAATATAAAAACTGTGTTTTTGTGTGGGTTTTGACAAAAATTTCTAGCAGGAACTCATCCCCCTAGCCCCAATTCTTTAAATTTTTTAAAAGAATATCACATAGGTAAATGAACTCTGAATTAACTAAAAATTTAGATTGATTTCTTAAGTTATTAAGTTAGCTGGAAGTACATGAATTTTATTACTGGCTTACAATCCACAGAAATCCCAGTTTTGACAGCATTTATCATATACCTTTTCCTCCTTAAATCACTCTATCACTGATCCTCTGTCTTCTTTTTTGTTGTTGAAAATACTTTTTTCATATAATATATTCTGCTCACTGTTTCTCCTTCCCATCTCCTCCCAGATCCTCCTCATCTCCTCCCCCAACTCCACACCTTCTTTCTTGCTTTAGAGGACAAACAGAGATAAAAACAAACATTTCAGAATTCAAACCAAACCAAAGCAATCAAACCAAAAAGAAAAAGCATAAGAATTACATACATATGAACACACAGACATACAGAGGAACATCAGTGTTCCTCTTAAAACATGAAGATCTGGATGCTTTTTGTGTCCCACGTAATATTGAAACAGCTTCACAGGAGTCCTCAAATGCATCTTGAAGAACAATGATAATTTGCAGTATAGGTCAAGAAACCGCTTAGTAAACTATAAAGCCCACTTACAAAGTAATGTATGTATAACAGCTTTATGGCTTTTTTCTATTTTTTACCTCACATATTTCAAAAGGGTTAAATGACTGTTCAGAATCAGTAGCTCAGCAGTATCTATAATAAGAGAAGGCAATCTTCGTTGTTTTTTAATTAAGACCCTTGTAGTGTAAGGAGTGTTGGGAAATTAATTTGGCAGCCTAAATTAATGTGCATTACTTCAACAATTACCTCCAATTTATTTTGGAGAAGCTAAGCGAGTATTGATTCTTTTCTCCAGCCTCCTATGAGTAATCTCATTCAAAGTAAACAACATAAATTATTCAGCCCATTTTGCATGGAAACTAACTTCATGCTGAATGGCAAATGTCAAAGTGCATTAACGGAGATGGTCTGAATTGATTTGCTGGTAATTTCAAGATCTCACAAAACATTTATTCAATATTTAGTTTCTTCCTGTATTATTTTTCAGGGAACTACCATATTTCAGTGTTACATGGAAATTGGAGAGTCATCCAATCCAGTCCTAACAGAAACTTGGAGCTAAGGACAATTATGTAACCATGAAACCTTCATTGATCTTTGTGTCAACCAGTGTTTCTAAACATTCAACAATTAAGTCTCTTGATGCTTAGCCATCACTCAAAATAATTGTGACTAAGCTGCGGTTAAGGACTAAGCCTCATTGTAACCCAGGAAGAGAGGATGAAGGACTGTAATAATAGGTAGTGGTCCATTTCCTCTATCGGTAATGTCCTGAAATCTGCAGTTAATGGGACATTTGGTTATTTTTCTCATCTGTATGTGCAAGTCTTCCCTTATGGTACAATCATGCAATTAAAAGGTCATGAAGAGATGCTAAACTGCATTTTCTCTTACTTGCAAATGCCTCTCAATTTAATTCTATTGTCTGCAAGGTAGAAGAGATGCAAAAGTTTCAGATATTAATATTAATGATTCAGCTACGCTTACATGTAACAAGGAAACTTAAATAATTTTCATTAGATAAATGATGTTACTTGAAATCCTCGATCATTTCGTCTGTTGTATTTAGTCTTAAAAAGCTGCCGTAATTAAAAATGGAAATGGAACACTCAGTACCACTTAACATTTAAAAATAAGACACAGTGTGTGATGGGTTTACTTTTTTTTTCAAAAATAATAACAAAAATTGCTCACATTTTTCTCCTCTGGAATGAACTAATGTTAAAATGCATCAGAAGATCAGAATTCGCCATGGCAAGCTCTCAGGAATAAAACTCCATTGATGGGCGTGAAGCACACACAGAAGCAAGGATGCCATCAGCAATACGGTAGGTAGGACAACCCAAGAAATGATACAACCTTTGAAAGAAACCAAATCAGCTGTCTTATAGAATAACTTATTTTGATTTATAAGTAATGAACGTTCAAGGTAGGTCAGTTGGATATAATTATAACCATCAATTTGGTGGTTAAAAGTTGTCTTTTTATATATAGCATGAAATTTACTGTTTATCATTAATTTTGAAGTCTATTTTCTTTGATTTCTTATTAAACGTCTTACTCAGTGAGGGTTTTGTGCTTAGGAAAATGTGTATTTAGAATGATTACCTAATTTTACTACTTTTATCCATTAGTTTTAATAATTAGTTTACATCAACTACTTTGTCAGCTTTATATGATTTTTTACTTATTGCTCTGAATTAGTGCACAAGTATGTCCTATTTTCTGACTTTCATTCCTGGCATTTTTGTTTTAGGACACTGAATTTGACAGAGCAAAAGGCACTTTTATAAACTGAAATTTCCCATAGCATCTACCTATTCAACAGTCATAGGTCTATAATTACAGACATTTAAGTCCTTCCCTGGATCTTTTGCTAGTTTCCTGAATTGTCTCTTGGTTAAATGAACTTTATCCTTTATTAAATCCCTCTGTGAAGACTCCTGGGGAGTCTTAATATTTGAAGAACAACTTATTGGCTATGCTCCCTCCCCCAACCTTCCTTTACTTTCGGAAAACATTGCACTAACTTCTTCCTTTGACTGCTGCTGACAAGAAGTCAGATGCCAGCCTGATTTTTGTAAACAACATTTGATTCTGCCTAGAAACCCAGAGGGATTTTGTTTCTAACTTTTAAAATTCAATAATTTTACTGAAAAATATCTCACAGTTGACTGTTCTGGATTGATTATTTTTGCGGGGGGGTGGGGGGTGGGGAGGTGGGGGTGGGGTGGCAATAAATGATAGATCCACTCAATATATAGAGCCACAATTTTTATTTTCCTGGAGTTTTTCTCAGTAGATTCCTTTAACTGGGATGTGGTTATTGGAGGACAGGGTTGGGGGTGGACACCTCTACTCTGCATTTTATATGTTGTGCTGTATCACCAGTTCAAAAAATGAGTAAAATAATTAGCTGAGAACTTAGTTCCTACTTAAAAGCAGTGTAGCATATATTATGCAATATTTGTTATTCAATAATAGAACTATTTTAGAATAGTAAACACATCGGGACATTGAGCAGATGTTACAGAATGTAGTTTAGTGAATGTGCATACTGTTTTTCCAGTAAGACTAATAGATCAATGCTGTCTTTCTGAATACTTCATGGATTGATTGCCTTACTCCCAAGGAAACTCATGCATTTGATAATATGATTTCCTTTCAACTCACATGTATGAAACTGTGCCCTCATCATTATATCTCCCTCCTCTCTGTCAACAGTTATAATATAAAAGGCTATTATGAATTATTAATGCATAGTTAAGTGCAATATAAAATATTGTTCCTTAAAGAGAATTTAAAATAACATGAGTCAAAATTTTGATCTGTTCAAACTAAGTGACAGGGCTTTATAATATATGTTTTAGAATTTTAAAAGCCATATGATACAGAATTATTGAGTGATAAGCTAAAAAGTTGAGATTCTAGGACTCTTGGCTTGGATATTGAATTACATAATCCTGAGCATGAAGATGGAAGCAGACCTCACCAACTGAGAAAGTCACTAGAGTTTGAGAGCCTGGGTCTGAGATCAGCAGTGCATTAACCTGTGTTGTCTTCAGGAAACATGTCCCATTGGAAAAGGTACCCACAGTTAGAGAATGAAAGGAAGAAAAAGCTAGGTGAATGGGGGCCAAAAACTATGGGCATAGCTTTTCTGATTTCTGATCAAGGAGATTTCAAATGAAAATTAGTCAGAATACATAAAGAAGACCATCATGTTCATAAAGGGAATGCTTCATTGAGAAATACTAAACATTAAGAAAACAAAACACTGCTGGAGAGATGGCTGTGATTCAGAGAACTTGTTATTCTTTCAAAAGACTTGGATTCAGTTCCTAGCACCCACGTGCTAGGTGGCTCACAACCATACACAACTCCAATTCTAGGAATCCAATGCCCTCTCCTTGCCTCCATGAGTGACAGAAATGAATATGTACACACACACACACACACACACACACACACACACGCATGCAAACCCTCATACACCCTGAGAAAATGAAAATAAATCAATCTTAGAAAAGAAGATAAACAATTATAAATGTTAAATCTTTAAGCTGGGTGGTGGTGGCACATGCCTTTAATCCCAGCACTCGGGAGGCAGAGCCAGGTGGATCTCTGTGAGTTTGAGTACAGCCTGGGCTGCAGAGTGAGTTCCAGGAAAGGCGCAAGGCTACACAGAGAAACCCTGTCTCAAAAACAACAACAACAACAAAAATCTTTGGCTCCCAATTTCACAAAACAAATATTAATGTGCAAAAAGGTCATATAGGTATTGATACAACACTAGCAATGGCTTTAATGCCCCCTCTCATTATTAACTAAAACGAAAAGCTAACATAGAAACTTCAGAGTTAAATGACACCATAGATAAAATGGAATCAGCATATACATGCACATAATCTACAGAATTTAGAATTCTTCTTAGTGGCACACAGAAATTTTCTAAACTGAAAAACATTGTAGGTCACAAAGCAAGTCTTACCAAATACAAAAGAATCTAAATATGTTTTCATCTTATCATGACAGTAGAATAAAACTAGAAATCAATAGAAAGGGAAATTATAAAAACTATATAAATATTCAGAGATTGAACTGAACCCATTCAAATGTTCACTGGAACATTGAATTGATAAAAATCAGGGAGAAAATCAAATGGGAAAGAAAGCATTTACTAACAAGAACCCATGCAATACAGCTAGGGAAGTTTAAGGAGGAAAGTCTGTAGCTCTGTTTATTACACTAAAAACCATAATGATCTCAATTAAATAAATTAATGATACACCATAAAGCCTTTCAAAGCATGGACAAGTAAAACCTAAAAGCAGCAGGCAGAAGAAATAGCATATATACAAAGGCAGAATTTGTGAAATAGAGACTGAAAGACAAGCTATAGAATCAATTTAACTAAAAATTTCTTCTTGGAAAAATAAGCATAATTGACAAGCCAACAGCCAAGCTAAGCGAAAGAAAGAGAAGACTCAAATTAATAAAATAAGAAAGATGGTTGTTATGAGTAATTCCGGGCTGTGGTTATAGTTCACAATTGGCATACTAATTGTTGAACAAATGTGAAGCCATACATTTGATCCTCAGCACCATAGACATTGGACATAGTGGTTCACATCTAAAATATCAACCTGAAGTATTGGGTGCAGGAGGATACGAAGTTGAAGTTTATTTTCAGGTTATTATATTTATTACTAAGCAAGTTGCACACTAGCTTGGACTATATGAAACAATGTCTCAAAAAGCATAAACAAAATTTATTTTGAAAATGAAAAACAATGATTTAATTATTGTTAATTCATATGTATATACGACTTTAACAACAGTTAAATCAAAAAGATATAAACAACTAAAGTAGATATACAACAGACAATGAGACTGAAGTAGTAATTAGAAGTCTCCACATAAGGAAAAGCTCAGGGCTGAGGCTGGAGAAATGTCTCAGCAGTTCAGAGCACTTACTGCTTTTACAGAGAATCTGGGTTTGGTTGCCAGCACTTGCACAGTGGTTCACAACCATCTGTAACTCTATTTCCAGAGGATCCAATACCCCTTCTGTGGGTATGTCACACACATGGTGGACACAAAGACAGGCAGACAATACACTCATACACATAAAATAATAATAAATAAATCGTTTTTAAAAAGGAAAGCCCAGGATGGCATGGACTTTATTGCTGAATTCTATCACACAGTAAAGGAAAAGCTGTCATCAAGTGTGTTGAAAGTGATCTGCAAAGAAGTAACATACCAGATATGCTTCATAAAGTCAGTGTAATCTTGATGCCAAAGCCAGACAAGGACACACACACACACACACACACACACACACACACACACACACACTGAGAGAAAGAGAGAGGAGGAGGGGGAAGAGAATTGTAGGTCAGTGTTTCTGAGGAACATAGATGCAAAACTTCTCAACAAATTACTTGCAAATCAAATTGAAAAACATATAAACTAAATAGGAAAAACCAAAAATATTTGCACTAAATATTGAACAAGTATGACCACTCTCTTCTCTCTTGTTCAAGATAGTGTTTTATATCATAACAAAAACAATAAAACACAAAATAAAAAAAGAGAAACACAAAAAGAGAGAGGAGTCTAATTATCCCTACTTGCAGACAGTGTGATCATTTTCTTGAAAGACCCTGTAGACTCTATTAGAAAACTCTTACATCTGATAAAATAGTTTTAGCAAAATAACAGGATATATACATCAAAATATAAAAATTTGCATTTCTATGTACCAGAAATAAACCTGCCAAGAAAGAAATCAGAGGAAAATAAACCTCATTCTCAAAAGATAGGAAAATCTGGAAATAGTTATCTAAAGTGGTGAAAAATCTCTACAACGGAAACTCTTGTGCCACAGAAGGAAGCTAAACATATAAGACATTGAGAAGACCTGCCATGCTCATGGGTTAGCAAAATTAATATCACAACAATAGTGCATTACAAAAAGTGATTTACAGATTCAATATAGTAAATATTATATTGATTGATGATTGATGAATTGGTGTGTGTGTGTGTTGGTAGCCATGGGCATGTCATGGAATATACATGTGGAGATCAGATTAGTTGTCTTCTTCTACCATGTGAATCCTGATGATAGCGTCAGGTGTTGCACAAATTTCTAATGGTCTTTTAATAAAAAATCCAGAGCCAGATATTGAGGTAAATAATGAAAGATCAGAGAGACAAAGGAACAAGCCATTGCCATGTCTCACCTCGTCAGTTCCACGAATCCTCTGACTGAATGTCTCTGGGTCCTCAGCTGAAAAAGCTCTCTTACCGAAAGGCCTGTAGCCAAAAGGGCTTTTTCAGCCAAAAAGAGTTCAGTCAAAAAGGGCTTCTGACAAAAAGGCCTCAGCTGAAAAGCCTTTAGTTCCTGTCTCCTCACACTTTATATACCTTTCTCCACTCCATATCACTTCTTTCCTAGTGCTGGGATTAAAGGCATATGATTCCCAAATACTGGGATTGAATGTGTGTACCACCACTGTCTGGCTCTGTTTCTCTCCTAGACTGAATCAATCTCATGTAGTCCAGGGTGGCTTTGAACTCAGATGGCTCTCTGCCTCCTGAATGCTATGATTAAAGATGTATGCCACCACTGCCTAACATCTGTGTTTAATCTAATGGCTTGTTCTGTTCTCTGATTTTCAGGCAAATTTTATTAGAGTACCTATTCCTACTGAGGATTATCACAGTTAAACATTTGGAAAGAAAACCCCAAAATTACTGAAATAACTCAAGTACCCAAAGTTATCAGGAATAGAAAGAGTAAGCTGGAAGTGCTACAATACCTGACCTCAAATTATACCAGAGTCACGGCAACAAAACTCATGATGCTGGCACTGATGCAAAAATAGAAACCAATGAAATGGAGGAGACAACCCAGACGTAAAATCACACACACACACACACACACACACACACACACACAGTCTACATCAACAAGTGATGCTGGAAAACTGAGTATCCACTGGTAGAAAAGTCAGGCTGGAGCCTTACCTCCTACCTTACACAAAAAGCAAGTGCAAGTGCATGACAGGCTAGCAAAGTGGCTCAAGGAATAAAGCACTTTTTATAGAGGCATAAAGACCTGAATTTGGAGTGACAACCACCACATCAAGGCCGAGTCTTTCAACTTAGGGCATAACTCCAGCATGGGGAAGGCAGAGAAAGACAGTTCCACAGGACTTGTTGGTCAGGCAGTCTAGCTGAAACAATCAGCTCCAGGTTCAGTGAGAGACTCTGTTTCAAAATGTATAGAGGAAAACTAAAGAGGAAGGCATCTGACATTGACCTCTGGCTTCCAAATGTATAGGCACAGGAAAGTTCATCTACACACACACACACACACACACACACACACACACACACACACACATGCACATACACACACACACATGTGTACACACATACACATGCATATACTACAAACATACAAGCTTATACATAAAAAGAAAGTAGATCACAAACAGTCAACCCAATTCCCATGGCCGACAAGTAAGAACTTCAAGGTTTAGAACACTGGACCCATATTTCATTGATCTGCCTAACTCCTACAGTGGACAGGTAAGTGTCCCCAAATCCTGGCTACTTGACCCACACTTCCTCCTTTCCACCCAGATCCTGTGCTTGCACTTCTGTAGTTGCCATAGCACCTTGCACTGATAGGTAAGCAGTTCCCACACCATCAACTTCAGGCCTACATTCCTACTCAGCAAACTATCTCCAATTGTACAAACCCTAGTGCGGAAACAGAAGCCACATGAAGGTCCAAGACAAAATGGATCCTCCAAAAATTACTAACTTCTTAGTAGTAGACCACAATGTGAATGACCTCAAAGAACTTTCAGATGAGGAGTTCTAAAGAAGGATATAGTTATGTTCAAATAACCCAAAGAAGATAAAACAAGTGGAAGAATGAAATAAAGGAGTCACTACAAGATATGAAAACAGAATTCACCAAAGACATGAAATGATTGAAGAAAAGTCAAACTGAAATGATTCTGAAAATGAAAAACTCAGTAAGCCAAATTTAAAAAAAAGTTCAGTGCAAAGTGTCACCAACAGAATGGATTGTGTAGAAAACAGAGCCTTGGGACTGGAAGACAAAGTAGAAGAACTGCATCATTCAGCAAATATTGATGAGAAATTAAAATATATATACATGATCAGGAAGTGATAGAACTTTGGGACACCATGAAAAGACCTAACCTTTGGATTATGGGCTAAAGAACAAGGAGAAGAAAATAAACAATTGAATATGTTTTCAATAAAATCATAGAAGAAAATTCTCCATATCTGGCAAAAGAGATGTCCATCCTGGTATAAGAGTTCTGTAGAACACCAAATGCACAGGGCCATAACAGAAACTCCCAAGAGCATATTATAGTTAAAAATTAAAAACACAGAATAAACAAAGGGTATTGAAAGCCACAAGAGAAAAAGACCAAGACAGTTATAGAGGGAGACCTTGTGCTGTGTTATTTTTACAGAGATGTTCAAAGCAAGAAGAGCCTACAAAGAAAGATTCTAAGCTCTGAAAGACAACAGATGCTTACCCAGAAAAACTATCTATTCAAATTAAGGAGAAATAAAACCTTTCGTGATAAAATGAGATTAAAGGGATTTATGGCAATCATGCCAACTTTGCAGAGGATATAGGAAGGATCAAGAGAGTCTGAAGAGAAGGACAAACAAATCCAAGAAGTCACAGGGAATAAATAACAATCGTGGGACAGTTGATCAAATGGTCTACAGAAACAGAATATCAACAAAATGTCAGGAACTAACACGCATTTCAACAATAACTCTTGTGTCAGTGGTCTACAAAACAGAATATCAACAAAATGTCAGGAACTAACACACGCATTTCAACAATAACTCTAGTGTCAGTGGTCTCAACTCCCCAATTAGGAGATACAGACGAGCAGATTGGATCAGAAAGCAGGATCTATCTTTTTGCTGTTTCCAAGAAACACTCTTTACTGTCATTGAGTGAAAAAATATAAGGGCAAAAGGATGGAAAAGGCATACCAAATAAATTGATCTAGGAAACAAACAGATGTAGCTTGTCTAATATCTGGCAAAATAGACTTCAAACCAAAACTATTCAGAATAAATTGGGAAGGCCATTTTATATTCATTAAAGAAAAGGGAGATGTTACAATTCTAAACATTTATTCACCAATCACAAAGGCATACAATTTCAGAAAATAAATACTATTAGATCTAAGGGCACAGATTCACCCCAACATAGTGATAGTGGGTGACTTCAGTACTCCACCTTCATCAATAGACAAGTCATACAAACAATAACTGAAACTTTGGAGCTAAACCCATCACAAGCCAAATCCAAACACTAAATAATATATTTTATTCTTAGAATCCCATGGAAATTTCTATAAACTTAACCATATACTAGGACACAAAACAAATCTCAATAAGGGAATATTAAAATAACAGCCTGTATTCTATATGGCCAGTACAGAACATAATTAGATATCAAGAACAATAGAAGCTACAGAACACAATTAAACTCATGGAGATTAAATAGCACAGTATTAAATGATACTTGGGTCTCTGAAGACATCAAGAAGGATTTTTTTAATTCCTAGAATTGAAAGAAAATGAAAATACAATATACCCAAATCTAAGGACACAAAGAAGACAGCTCTAAGAGAAAGGTTTACTGCACTTGCAACCTATTCCAAAGCTTCTGAGGGATCTCTAATTAATAAATAATGATATGTCTGAAAGCCTTGGAAAAACAAGAAGAAACAATACCTTAAAAACTATAGCTAGAAAGAGATAGGAAATAACCAAATTTGGGGCTGAGATTAATGAAATAGTAAGCAACAAACATAGCACAATATAGATAATCAATAATTGAAGAGGTAATTCTTTGAAAAGGTAAACAAAACTGACAAAAGCCACAGTTAAATTAACAAGAATAAATCAAGAGTAGATCCCAATTAATAAAAGTAGAAATAACTCAAATATCTATCCTTAAGAGACTACCACAGCTCCAGCAAAGCCTGCACTATCCAGTGATTATTTAAGCTGGTGACCGAGGGTAGTGGAAATCCCACTGCAAACCAGTTCTTTAAAGTATAAGACTCCTCTGATGAGTGGTTTTCATCTTTAAAGGCTATTCTTTGGACCGTGTACAGTGAGACATTCCTCATGTGCTCCATCTTCCTCCTCTAATATTATAAGAACCAGACTTACCTCATGTTCTGAGGGACTTCTCACTCTGTTCTGTTACCATTTTTCTCGTGTCCTATAATGTCCATAGTAAGATAGGAAGTGTCCTATGTACTTGATCCAATCTTGAGAACTGCTTATTGGGTCATAATTTTTAACATAACTGCATGCTAACAACTAACCAAATATATCTCTAATGATCTTGAACTGTGTGTCCAGTTCAACATTCCTGGCATGGATTTCTTCAAACTAGTCTTCATTTTTCTTCAGAACAAACAGTAGGTAAAAGAAAAAGAATTCTTTGGATATAACTTGTTTTTTAACTCTGATTTTGTCATTTACTAGATTCATTGACATTGAAAATTTTACTTTATGCTGTTGAATTCAAATATTTTCACATAGATGAACATAAGAATATCTGTCTCTTTTGGTTGTCTTGGAGATGAATAATAAATGAAGAGTGATACACCAGTTAAATTTATGCATGCTTGCTTACCTTTTCTGCTCCTGTACTTCAGTTGGGATGAATTTCAAAGGAAGCTGCTTTAGCAAACATGAATCTCTGTGTCAGAACTCTCAACAGTAATGGAACATTACTTCAAAGCTCTGAAATGCAGAGGCAGCCTGGTGAATAGTCCCCACTTCAGAGATTTCTGTGCATTAATGTTTATTCTTCAAAGTTAAAAGGAAATTTTGCAGGGGAGACTGTGTACACCAAGAAATGACACATATGATATGCATCCAGTCAGGATGAGTCAACCATCCAGTGACAATGTCATGCTGTGAAAGTCACCTGGCCTTTGGCAGACTTTCTCTAAGCCACACTGAATAAACATACTTCAGGGGCTGACAGAATTCTATTTGTGACATTAATGCTATGTGCTTTTGGGTTTGTAACATAAAACCTATTTTAAGAATGGCATCACTGTGTCTTTGTCTCTACATATCTCCTCTTTAACAAATCTAGGATGTGGTAACAGGTTGTGGGTAGACACCATTACTCTTCCTTCCTTAAGAAAACAATGTATTGTTCTTGCTGTTGTTTCAAACAAGTTTGAGCGGCTGTCTCAAAACAGGACACCTTCATATCTGTTTTGATGAATTCAGCAAAACCCTTTAAAAGATTTCCAAGCATTTAAGAACCACTGAGCTGTCCAGTTTACTATGGCAGTAAGAGCAGTTTCTTGTCCCTTTTTGCCTTTGGCTTCTGGTTTGGCAATGAGGATTTATCTGGTTAATACCATCTAAACTATACTTTGAAAAATGTGTAGTGATAAAGTAACTTAAAGCCTGATCATGACACAGCATCTGCAAATACTCAGCGACGAGAAAGTGCAGAGTTTATTTAATGAGTAAAAGGGCGTTTTTAATTGCAATGTGAATGAAGAACTGACAGTGATAAAGCAGGAGAAGCTGTGATGGAGCTGGTCTGGCAGAGCCTTTCCTAAATACAGGCTTTTTTGGAAAGGAACACTAACATGGCTCATCATAACTGATTCATACAAATTCCAATGTGTTGAATGAACTCCTAAACCAAGGGCATGGACAACAGAATGATAACAAGGAGAGAAGAGCCAGATGAATAATAAAGCTATTATACAAGAATTTCTGGAAATGACTACAGATGACCAATAAGTTTATGCCAGGAATGTTGAACTGGACACACAGTTCAAGATCATTGGAGATATATTTGGTTAGTTGTTAGCATGCAGTTATGTTAAAAATTGTGATCCAATAAGCAGTTCTCAAGATTGGATCAAGTACATAGGACACTTCCTATCTTACTATGAACATTATCTACCACAAGAAAAATGATAACAGAGCAGAGTGAGAAGTCCCTCAGAACACGAGGTAAGTCTGGTTCTTATAATATTAGAGGAGGAAGATGGAGCACATGAGGAATGTCTCACTGTACACGGTCCAAAGAATAGCCTTTAAAGATGAAAACCACTCATCAGAGGAGTCTTATACTTTAAAGAACTGGTTTGCAGTGGGATTTCCACTACCCTCGGTCACCAGCTTAAATAATCACTGGATAGTGCAGGCTTTGCTGGAGCTGTGGTAGTCTCTTAAGGATAGATATTTGAGTTGCAAATTTTTATGGCTCCTACAGTAACTAAAGTTATATGTGTCTAAGACAGAAGGCAAATCAGTTAAGAAAAACTATGAGAGATCAGGAGAAATTTGGCCAGGATTTAAGAATGAGGAGATTCAAGAAGAAAACTACAGTCAAACATATTAGATGCTACAGAGATTATCAATTGGATAAAAATGTGACATAAATTATTGAATTTGAGACTTGATAGCTTACTGATGGTCTCTGAAATAGTAAACTGAGCAGAGCAGTGTGACTATTGCAGGTCATGAAGTCTTTTAAAGGAATATATGTGAAACAGCAGTGATGTGGAATACTAGCTTAAAAGGTACCAGAGAAAGGAATAAGTTCATCATCAGAATAGGAGGAGACCTCTGCATTCCTGTTGAAGAAGAGAAATAAATTAGTGAGGGAGACATTAATAACGGAGCAAGATCTGGAAGAGACGTTTGGAACTAAAACAAGAGTGGTTGAGTGTAGTGGGTGCAGACCAGTGTTAATATGCATAATGATGAAATATGGAGGAGGAAATTTGAATAAATTAATCACCTACAGCATTAGTTTTGTTTGGATGTAAAAGGAAAAGCTGAGTGGGAGTGTTAAAACATAAATTGGCTACCTTGGCAAAGGGAAACACATCTGAGCACAGATAGAAGGACTCCAACAGTATTAAGGACTGAATCAAGGTTGGAGATGTTCTGTGAATAAGTCGAAGCAGTACAGTTATGTAATTTTCCTATAGTCGTGTTTGGCAGCTTAGTGGTTTCTGCTGAGGAAGCAGATGGTTGGATTAATCATAGGTTAGGGACTGAGACCCAGATTAGCTGGAAGAAGAGAAGTTAAGATATTGAAGCATCCAGGCAAGCATTCATTGAATTGGTAATCTCAGCAAGGTAGACAGAGAAGAGATGGGGCTACTAATTAGGGAGATGAAAGTAAAACCCATGAATGAAGCACAAGGGTGGATGGGATGGATGGACTTTGTACTTGAAGATCAGATGTGTAAATGTGTTTTTGAGGATAAACAGTGGACAAAGATTTACTATAGTCTAATGCGGTTCCTGTGTATTAGGCTGAATAGAACCATGGACTCTGTTATAAGTTTTCGCTAGGCCAAGATTTATGTCTATAGTTTATATAAATACACCTTTACTAATATGACAAATATTGAAAGAACAAATATTAAAAATAAAATTTTATGTCAGATGTTTATGAAGCAAAAGAAAGCTGTCTTTCCCTGGTCTCCTTTCTCATAGTAAATGACACTATTTTACCTCGTGTCTAACCCAAAATGATGGACCTCATCCTGAGTTGTCTTCCTTCTCCTCAAGCCATATTCTTAACCTTGGGCAGAATTTTTATTTCTGTCTTGAGCTATATCTCATATTTTTCATGACTTGTTAGTTTCATACTAGCCCACATCCCAGTGCCCACTACCTGGGCCACATGATAGTAACCTTCCAGAGATCTCTGCGTTCCACACTTTCTTCCTAGCCACCAATTCCAAATCCCCCCAGATCAGCCAGAGCTGTATTACATTAGCCAGGCCACAGCAATTACCTGCTCAAAAGACCTCCTACACTCTCCATGGTGACTACAGTTTGTCCTGGCCTTTATGACTTATTTCTTCGTCATATTTTCCACCTAATTTCCTAACCCTTTCATCTCATTTATTGTGCTTCAGTTTCGTATGTCTCCATGATACTTCATGAAAACGTTTAATGTAATGGTGTTTATGAGCTTAAATGGTAAAAATTTAGATGTTATGTCACATAAAAAGTGCTATTAAATTTCCCTCAAGAGTCAGACTAACAAAACCGCAGTGCTGGGGCATGCGAAACCTCCTCTTGAATTGTTGGTCAGGGGTCCAAGAGACTCTGAAAACAGTATAGGCTATTGCTGTTGCCATTGGTTTCCTCTTAGAAAATGAAGGCAAAACTTTATTGCTGAAGACACCATATACTTCAGACATAGAACTTGGAGGAATCACGCTGGAACTGACCTGGAACCCTCCTTAATGAGGACTAGGTCTCGTTGAAGGGGACTGGTGATCTACTAGAAGAAGCTATGCAAGCTGCTAAGGTAGAAAGGCTTGCATAGCTTCCTCCAATACTACCCAGGTAAAATGTCTATGCACAACAGCAATGACCCAAATGGCAAGATATCCCTAAAGGTGCAAGACTGGCACTTCTATGAAGGAGGTAACCAACAGTCATGTAATTGGACTTAAGACCCATTCCTTAGGAAGAAATTAATTCCAGGTACTGCCAATGTAGTCCATCATTCTTGGCTACATTCTTGGTGAGGCCATGGAACTCCAAAAGAGAAACTAGTGCTGTGACTTTGCTAAAACAAGATACCTGTCTGACTGCATTTTAAAATACTTATATACACAGATAAATGTAGCTCTACCCCTCATCAAAGATGTTACTTTATCAGCATGTAGAAACCAATACAGAAGGCCACAACTGATCAAAATGCAGAGAACAACTGAATGTGGAATTCTCAGCTTTGACTGATACATCTACAACAACAACAACAAAAACCCTATACCTAATGCTCAGAGAATGTCACGGAGGAGGGGCCATAGAGACTGTAAAAGGCAGAGGACTAGGACAAGAATTCTTTTGAGAAAGTTTTTTTTCTATATGACAGAGAAGTTGTACCCAGGAGATCTCAACAATATGAATGCCTCAACAAGACCTAAAACATGATAGCGACTGACATGCCAGTATGGATTGGGGATGGTTCCCACAAGCCTTCAATTCTCGAAGAAGAAGTAGTAAGAGCAAATAATGGCTGCTGAGAGAGGGAGTATCAATCTTCTTCAGGCACCAGTCCCCTGAAGTTAGCCATTCCCAAGAGGTCACCCTTAAACACATATGACACTAATGGACTCAGTATATATATGAAGGACATGAGAGGAGCTGGAGGGAGGAATGATCTAAAGTGCTTATCTATGAAATGTTCAAAAATAAGTTAATGTCACCTTTTGACCATTTTAATGTGGCTACTAGAAAACTAATTTGCATAATACAAGAAATAAATTTTATACTTTGTTCAAATATCTGCAGGACACAGTTGGTTCTTACTGTATGCTGTGACTGTCTCACTGCCTCTTCATGCATCGAGAGGTGGGCTGGGCATTTGGGGTCGGTGGTCAGGAAAGAGGTCTCGATGTGAAGCAGAGCAGAGCAGAGAGCAGGGGGAAGATGAGATGACCACTGTCTCCCATACCAAGTACTTCTGTGGTATTATTTTTCAGTGTGGAGATGTTCCAAATGTAATGACCACTACCTTCTCATCACTGATGGATTCACATTCCTTTAAGTCACAACAATTTAGGAAAGGGGCTTCTGAGAAATATAGCTCCTACATAAAAGAGTTCAGCATGGGTTCTAAGGGAGAATGCCTTGAATTAGAGTTAAGGGTGGAAACTGACTGTGTCATGTAAAAAGTTGTTTTGATCAGAAGTCAACTGAAGAAGAGCAAATTTAAAAGAGACATATTACCAAATATTAGAAACTCTTTGGGCAGAAGAGGGCATTGACTTCTAAGTTCTCTGGTTTTTCTTGCATAATGTCTATAGCAATATATCAGTGTTTTCACAGAAATTGGATCATTATTTTTTGTGTATAAACTGAAGTTTCCTAAATATCAGATCATGTGAGCGTTTAACTCTCAACTAAAATTGGAAGGCGGTGATACTCTAAGTTTCATTCAGCAATACTCATTCATTCCCATCTACTACCTGACTGATCTTTGGCCTTTCATTCCAGATGCAGAAAGTCATCATTTCCTTTCATCAGCCAATGGATGTATTCTCACAGCTGATGAGTGCATTTGCACAAATATCTGATTTTTGACTCAGTACACATTTCAGTGTATGAACATTTTATTTATTAAAACAACTCCCTTTTTTGCTTTTGATTTTAGAGACATAGCCTGGTTTTGTAACCCAGGCTGGTTTAGGAGTAAAAATCTCAAGTGCTGGGACACAAGAATGCATCTCCACACATCCTAAAACCTGCCATTCTGGCCCTTTATTATTTTTCTTCTACATTTCACTATTATTTTTCTTCTACATTTCACTATTTTGTTAGCTTAACTGAGAAAGTTACTTCTAGATAGATTTCATTTAATCTGTGATGACAAATCTAGACTTTCCTCTAAAGGCTAGCTCATTTCTAGGCATATAGCTGTTGAGGTCTAAAGATGTTTCTTTAAATGCTATTAAACACAAATATCATGATGCTCTTTGGAAACTGCAGAACTGTAGAAAATTAGAAGTGAGAGGGAATTTCATCCCCAGCTGATAAGTTTCCTTCCTTCACAAGTTAAAATGGGCAGCTTTGAAGTTGAAAGAATTGGTAGCACTTGTGCTCAAACTCAGTCTCAGGATCTATAACGTGATTTTAATTTTGAGTGAAGACAACATGGTAGGAAACACCATGCTCTAACACAGCATCCTTGTACTAGAAGACTGTCAGCATATTTGAACTGAGGAACTCGGGCTTTCTTGCTCTGTTGTTGACTCAGAAGTAAAGAGCTGATATGAATGCTGTCATAGAGGAGAAGTCTAATCAGTAGATATTTTGGAGTGAAGTGAGGGTGACTTGCATCAGAAGGAGATTCTAGGCAAAGGAAGGAAGGATGAATAGAAACATAGAAGAGCAAGCTATAGTGGAGAATAGTGGCGCAAAGACGACCTTATATATGGAAGAACCTATGGGGGATTAAATTACAAAAGACAATACAACCGTGACTATGCACCATAGAAACTTTTCAGGAGTTTGATCTTTGTCCTGTAGAGAAAAGTGAAATATTCTAAGAATAATTAATTTGGTTAGTTTGTGTAATAGAAAGATTTTTTTTTGCTGTAGGGAATGAATTCAGGAAGGCAATCTTTATCTCTAGGAAACGTATGAGGAGCTATCAAAATAATAGGAAAGAAAGGAATCAGTGATGAGGCTGGTGGGGAAGGGAAATTTGGCATGGCTTTCATGCATTACATTTCTGTCACAAGCAAGAAAGAGCCCATAGGCTGTTTTATGGAATGGTCTGTATCTTGGAGCCTAGCTGCTGATGTATTTGGTTCAAGATTTATCCCCAGACAGGATGCTCAAACATAGAGTTCAACATTCTTATAAGAAATTTGGGAGATATATCTAGGTAGGAAATAGAGGTCTTCAACACTAGCAGAAATGTTGAATTTTTTTAAGTGAAAATATAGTTAAAGTCATGGAATGGATAACAATTTTTTTCTTTTCTTACTTTTTCCACAATATATTTTGATTAATTCTTTCCCCTCTTCCAAATTCTCTCAGATCTTCCCCATCTTCTTACCACCCAACTTCATGTTCTTTCTCAGAACAAACACAGAAAAATGAAAATCAAAACAAATAAAAAAAATACAAAAATACTTAAGTGAAAAAATGAAACAACCTCCCCCCCCCCCACACACACAGGCACCCAAATGGAGTCAACTACTACAGGCAGGGCATGGGGCCTGACCTGGAATGTGGTTGGTATACCCAGTGACATTCCATTGGAGAAAGCAAATTTTCCTGTTCCCAGCCTTTATCAATTGCAAACAGTTTCTTGAATAGGAAGTTTGTATCCACTTCCTCTTCTTAGCTCTAGGATTTTTGTCTGGTTTGAACCTGTGCAAGTTTTGTGGGTGCTGTCTCAGTTTTTGTGATTTTATATGTGTACTAGTCCTATGTGTATGAGAGATGCTGTTTCCTTGAAGTCATCCACTGCCTCCAGCTCTTACAATCTTTCCACCACCTCTTCAGAAAGGGTTTGATAAAGACATCCCTATTAGCACTGAGTGCTCCAAAGTCTCTCACTCTTTATACATTATCCATTGTGGGCCTCTGCATTAATAACAATTTACCGGAAGAAGAAGTTTCTCTGGTGATGGTTGAATAATGCTCTGCTGTATGAGTACAACAATATGTCATTGGGAATCATTTTGTAGCTATATTCTGTGGGGGCCCACAGAGGCTCCCTATCATGGCCTTACTCAAGGTCAGAAAGTCTGAGCTTGCTTTACTCATCAGGGCTGCATAATACGATGATTTGGCCAAAGGCGTGGTTACCAGGTGTTTTGAAGGGTCTACACTTGGTTGTATTTTGTGCTTTGATCTTGAAAGGGGGAAGTCTTTTGCCTCTCCCCTTGCTAGTGTATGAAAAGCCCATTAGAAATAAACTCGTGGCTTCTGGGTAATTGACCCAGTGCCCTCCCAAAGCTATCCTGTATCTCTGTCTTTTCTTCATCTATCTTTCTTTCTAGCATTTCTCAATTCCTCACTCTCCTCTTCAAGGAAACCTTTGATAGGTTGGAGCTGAACTCCAACACTGAACCCTAACAATAAAATAAAATAAAACAAAATAAAAGTGGTAGGTTTTCTCCTAAGAACCAAGACCTATCTAGTCTCCAGTTCCTGGGCACTTTAGTAATGTCAAATATGGCTTCCATCTCATTGGTTACTCTCATTATACTTGTGGCACTATTTCACCAGTATATCTTGCAGGCAGGTCAATGCTGTAGGTCATAGAATTTCTAGCTGGGTGGTATTGATGATTACTTTTTTTCCTCCAGCAGCCTTCAGAATACCTTTGAGCACCATGCAAGATAATCAGTAGGGATAAAGCTTGACTTCTCCAAGCTCAGTAACAATGTTTTCTTCAGCAACAATGTCTTACTATCAAGTTTTGGAGAGAAGCCACTATCCACAGAAATAGCCTTGGTGTTGAGAAGGGTCTATAGGACCCCTTATTCAATAAATCGACAAGATGTAACCCAATCACAGCATAGGAAGCTTTATTTGGTGGCATATAATGTCTAGTTGGGACATCGCTTCCCCCATTATATAGCGACTCTATTTTAATTCCTTTCTTATGTGTATATATTTTAGGAAGCTTCTACAGTAGTAGGTTTCCATATAGCTTCTCAAATGGCCTATAGTGTTAGTTGTCTCTCCCCACATTTCTTCCTTTACTTTGTCTTCCCATTCCCCTCCCCATTAAATTCTCCTATTTTAGTTTCCCTTTACTTCTCTAGTACTATATTCTGCTTCCCCTTCCTTGGAAGACCCACTCTTCCCCCCTGGTCTTTTAATAGGTGCTAAACTTCTGTGGTTATTCTGATTGAAGTACACACGGCAAAAACTTAAAAGCTAACATCCACAGGTAAGAGAAAACATGAAATATTTGTCATTTTCTGTCTGTGTTACCCCATAGAGGATGATTGTTTCTAGCTCCATAAATGAATAAATTGTTAAAGGAGAGTATAAAAGCAAGAAAGTGATTGACCCATTATTTACTTTTAAAATATCAGCAATCACTTATATGGTAGAGGAAGAAAGTACAGATAAGGATTTTTTTTTTATGCTACCCAATTAAATCCTTATCAAGTGTAACTTTATGGTATCCTAGGTCAGGGGTTCACATAAATGTAGAGTATGAGAATGACATTGCAATAATCCCTGTGTAATGTTAATTGCATCTTCACTACGCATAATGAAATGCTAATTATTTAAAGTAGTTTCTGTCAGAGAAGTGTCTTTCTAGCACTACATTTTAGGCCGGGCGTTGGTGGCGCACGCCTTTAATCCCAGCACTCGGGAGGCAGAGGCAGGCGGATCTCTGTGAGTTTGAGGCCAGCCTGGGCTACTAAGTGAGCTCCAGGAAAGGCACAAAGCTACACAGAGAAACCCTGTCTCAAAAAACCAAAAAAAAAAAACCAAAACAAAACAAAATAATAAAAAAAGGAAAAGCGTCTTTCTGACACAATATGATAATTGGTTTCATTCAAACAATAATCTCCACAAAGCTATAATCCTCGAAATTATTGCAGCACTGTCAGGGCCAAACCAACATCATGGCTATGTATACCTAGCACTCCTGTTTCTTCTCATATTGTTTAATTTTGGTAGTCATTCATTCTGTAGTCATTTAAAGTAACAAAATGATATTGTGCTCCATGGAAACAAAAACAGTCCATGAATGATATATATAAATAATAGAATGTTGGCCATAAAAATTATTGTTTGACCAGTTTGAAGGTATGGTATTTTGACTGTTTTAAAAAGCCATAAGTGTTGTGCATGTATATTGTGTATACATGTGGAGGCAGCATCATGTGTATACATGAGGAAACAATGCCCCAACTACACATTTTATGCCACCAAATACAGCTTCCTATGCTGGGACTGGATTACATCTTGTCGATTTATGGAACAAGGGGTCCTATAGACCCTTCTCAAAAAATTCCCTTGATTTTTCTGTACTTCAAAATAATTTTTTGGGAAGGTGTCTCTAGCTGAGCCTTCATTGATTTGAATAGGCTAGCTAGTCAATGAGCTTCAGGGACCTGCTTATCTCTGCCTCTTTCACAAGTATGGGGGTGGGGATGTTGCAGAGATATGATGGGCATGTCTGACTTTCTATGTGAGTTCTGAGGATTTGAACTTGGGTCTTCATGCTGCACTTTGCCAAGTGAACCATATTCCCAGTCCCTATATACCACCATTACCATGATTTTCATTTTAATACTACCCAAATAGGCTCATGTAAACAAGAAAAAGAAGAATGTTTGAAGGTTATCCTAAATCAGAATGAAATCAATTCATTTTTCAAATGATTTGAGTTACATTCATGTTTACAACTGGTTAATCACATATCAGTGTAAAGCAAAGCTACATTAGAAATAACATTTAACGGAGAAATGGATGAGATCTATATGAACAGTCTGGACGTGAGTGGGGGTAATGAGGGGTGAGGGGCGAGGGAAAGAGAACTTGGGGGAGCGGGAGATCCCAATTGGATCAATAACAGAGAGGGAACACAAGGAATGTTCATGGTAAATGAAGACCACATGAGAATAGGAAGAAGCAAAGTGCTAGAGAGGCCCACAGAAATCCACAAAGATGCCCCCACAATAGACTGCTGGCAATAGTCGAGAAATGTCCCGAACTGACCTCCTCTGGTGATAGGATGGCCAAACACCCTAATTGTCGTGCTAGAAACCCCATCCAATGACTGAGGGAACTGGATGCAGATATCCATCCAAGGTCAGGCCCCGGGTGGAGCTCCGGGAGTCCAATTGGCGAGAAGGAGGAGGGTTTATGTGAGTAAGAGTTGTTGGGACCAAGGATGGATGGAATACAGGGACGAGTGGCCAAACGAATGGAAACACATGAACTGTGAACCAATGGCTGAGGGGCCCCCAACTGGATCAGGCCCTCTGAATGGGTGAGACAGTTGATTGGCTTGATCTGTTTGGGAGGCATCCAGGCAGTTGGACCGGGTCCTGTGCTCAGTGCATGAATTGGCTGTTTGAAACCTGGGGCTTAGCAGAGATGCTTGGCTCAGCCTGGGAGGAGGGGACTGGACCTGCCTGGACTGAGTCCACCAGGTTGATCTCAATCCTCGGGGGAGTCTTTGCCCTGGAGGAGATGGAAATGGGAGGGGGGCTGGGGGGAGGGGGGCAGGGCAGGAAGGGGGAGAAGGGGGAATCTATGGCTGATATGTAAAATTGAATTATATTGTAAAATAAAATAAAATAAATTAAAAAAAGAAACAAAAAGAAGAAATATAACATTTAAATGAATTTAGTCACCAAAATGCCACAGGATCACTTTAGCTTCCTCATAAACACATTACTTAAAATTTGACTATGGCCTGAAATCTTGCATATTTTTCTACATTCCTGAAAAAGATAAAAAGAAAACATGTAGAATTTGATTTTAGTGGTTGCTAGGAAATAGCATTCAATCAAAGATGCTTTGACATATTATCAAGTCAAGATACAACTGAAGCTAAAATTACTCCAAAAGCTATTTTAAGTAATAAATAAACCTTAAATTATTATCCATAAATGACTAATTTTAATATCCTAAATGATACCTAAAAAAGAATGTGCTCAGTATTTTAAGCTAATTAAAATATGCTTATAAATCCTTCACAGATTTTAATAAAATATCAACATTAGAAGCATAACTGAAAGTCTGAAAAGATTGTTTAGAAAGAACTATATCATCATTCACATCATAAACATACAGGAAAATGTATTATTTTTATTATCTCAGAAAGTCAAGAAATGATTGGCAGTTTTTTCTTTCTTTTCTTTTTTTTTTAATCAGAACAGAATCTTTCAGAACTAGAAATGAATACTGCTCTCCACACACAAACTCTCACAGCATAAAAGTATCCATGGAAACCCTTACCTGTTTGAAGTTCTAATATGCATATACAAGGTTATTTTCTTTTACATTTTATTCCAAGAAAAACCATGAAGAGACTGAAAGTATTGAACTGCTGGAAACATCTGAGGCATTTGAGGCCTTACATAAGAATTTTCAACACAAAGCCATTATATTTTCATAGTTTCTATTTGATGCAAGACCAAATGATTGCATAGCATATGCCCATTAATAGTTATAACAAGAATTCTTAAATGTTCTATTGTACCTATGTGAATAATTTTATTAATTTGTTTAGACGTTATAGTGGGTGTACATGTAAGATAAGATAATTAACATTTTATATTTTTTCAGTCCAACAAAATATCTATAATAAAGGAAACAAAATTCCTCTTAAAGCTTCCTAAAAATGAATTACCCTGGATAAACTGTGAAACAAAAGGCAAAAGATAGAAGAATTAAAAACTCCAGCAAAGTCAAGGGCTCTGTGACAGTTAATATTCGCTGTGAACTTAATTAGAAATTAAGTCATCATGGAAATACATCTCTACATTTCCAGAAAGGTTTACCTGAGAAGGGTAGACCCATCATGAATGTGGGCTCCACCATCCTACAGGTTGAATTCCTGTGCTGCATACATAGTAGAAAGCAAGTTGAGTGCTGGCACTGCTCTCTCTCTCCCTCCTTTCCTCTCTCTCTCTCTCTCTCTCTCTCTCTCTCTCTCTCTCTCTCCATCCTGACTTCATAAACAATGTGTCCAGCTGATTTTTGTTAGGGGCCTAGAGAAGTCCAATAAAAGACCGATGTAGTGGGTAGCCACTCCAGCTTTGGTCTGGAAGTTCCAACACCCAATGAGGCTTCCGTAACAATCACGCCTACAAGGCGGGGCCAAGGAAGGGCCTGAAGACCTGAGATCGGGATGCGCGGCGCTCTCTTGTTCCTGGACCTGGACGCGAGAGGTAGACCGAGGAAAGTTCTCCAGAGAACACCGCCGGACTGCGCGCTGCGTCTCTTCCAGAGCCTATCATCTACCTATCCCTTCATTTGTGAGTTACGCCTTTAAATAAATCTCCTTTTAACTACGTGGAGTGGCCTTAGTAATTTCACCAATAACCACCATCCATGTCTGCAATCAACAAGAGCATTTATTATTCCAGCATGCTGGGGCCTGCCATCCCACTCAAAGACAAGATGGCGAAGACCCCAAGAGGGAAGTGAAGGCTCCTTTCAAGCCTAACTAAGGGGAGTGTCCAAAGAAGTTAGCTCATCTTAGATATGATTGGCTTATGTGAGTGGCAATCATGTTAGTAACTTCTAATTGGCCAGGTCTAGTCAAGGGCTGGTCATGACTACAGTTTTTCTTATTTGGGCAGGCTTGGACAAGTCCCAGGCTTTGTCCTTATTTGGTTATCATCTTGAGATGTTTTTGGCTCAAGCCTGGACTGCATGTACCAGGCTTCTTCACCTTTGCTGTTGGGGGTGTTGGACATTGATTGTCCTTTGTTTATGGCTCTTCCTCAGAAACTGCTTGCTCAGTTCCCAAAAGCAAGGACCAAGGCCTAGTTCTTAACTGAGTTATTAGGGCAGAGTGTCATGATATTTGCCTGGCCTTCTCAATTTCCTATCCTGTTGTCATGTCCTCTCCAAAAAGAGGGACTGTAGCCCCTTGAGCTTTCAATTAAAACAAGGCAGTAAACTGCTCCTTGTCTAATGTTTGATCACAACAAGAAGAAGAGTGACTAACACAGAAAATTGGTATCCACGGGTGTAGCTGTTGCTGTGGTAAACCTAGCTTGGTGGTTCATAGCCATTTGGAATGGGTTGGCAGGAAGAACATGGAAGCATTTGAAGTTGTGGACTTTAAAAAGCCCTAAAGCACTATAAACAAAAATAAGCCATTCTGGTAGGAGTCTGGAAAGTCAGCTGATGAAGTTTCATAGGGGATCAAGTACTTTGCTGGGCATACATTTAGAAGCTATTCATAACATATTCCTGTAAAGAGTATGTTGTGTACTAAGGACCTCAGTGAAACTGAATTAAAAAAGTTTGGTTTAATTTTGTTTGGTAGATGGAAGTCAATGACAGGATAAAATTTAGGCTGTGCTGTGGTTATTGTTGACTGCTCTTCTCCAGGTTTACAGTGACAGAAAGAGCAGAAATACTTTAAAATATGGTATTTATTGAAAAAAATGAACTAGTTTAAAGTTGTGACAAGGTGTTATAATTGTTAAAGGTATCAAACCCATTAAATAGAAACTTGATGTTCTGAACTGGGAAAATAAGTTGACTTCCCCGGGGGAAGCCAAGAACACATCCACAGAAGGCTCCCATGTACCTTTACTCTACAAGTGTATGCGTATGCATATACTCTAACTTCTGAAAATACATATCCATGTATTAAGAGAGTCAAAATTGAGTATGCTGCTGAAGGAATTCTCTAATTAAAAATAGGCACATAGAGGCAATTGTGCCTATAATCCAAAGAGACCAGGCTATATCATGAGATGGAAGCAGAACTTGGCAGCACCATCCATGCCCTGATATTAGCTATGAAGTCATGAAAGACGCAAGGTAGAGAGGGTAACAGAAGGTTGTATCCAAGTTCTAGAGTCCCTCTAAGGACAGTCAGTGTGTAGCAGGGTTAGAATCCCTTCAAAAATGTGCAAGGCCATTGCAAAAAATAAAACAAAACCTAATTTGTAATAGTGACAGGAAAATATTGTAGAAGCGAGGACTATGAAATGAAAGCCAAGGAAAGATGCATGTGCAGAATTGAGCCACCCCAAGATAGAGACTAAATGTGCTATAGGCAGCAGAGCTGAAGAATGAGAGTCCTCAAGCCCTGTGGAGCTCAGATTATCCCATCACGAGGATCAAATGTGACATAGGGCTGCAGGGTTTGAAGTTTGCCTTGCTTGTAGGTTTTTTTTTCTTTTTTTCTTTTTTTTTTTTTTTGGTTTTTCGAGACAGGGTTTCTCTGTGTAGCTTTGCGCATTGCCTGGAACTCACTTGGTAGCCCAGGCTGGCCTCGAACTCACGGAGATCCGCCTGCCTCTGCCTCCCGAGTGCTGGGATTAAAGGCGTGCGCCACCACCGCCCGGCCGCTTGTAGGTTTTGCTTCGGGCTAATCTTTCTTTACTATGCCTATTTTGTGAAGCTTTCCCAAGTGCATGACATATGTCTCCTCCCTCAGATGGGAAGCCTATGATAGCCCCAAGTAATGGTTCTATTACCAAAGTCCAAGTTGGTGAACCGTTGAGTTTTCATTAGGTTACTTACAGAACTATAGTAAGTAAGGATCCCATATAGGAACAGGGTTGACTCAAATGCAACTGCATAACCAAAAAGTTCACCCCAGCATTAGCAATGATTCGTGAAAGCTACATCCCTGGAGCTCTCTGCACAACTTGCAAGCAGTTCAACAGGTTCAAGAATTCCTCTCCACAGTTTGGCCTGTGCTCTTTCCCAAAAGTTGTTTACTGTTTCTCTATCTTTGGAGAGAAGCCCTTGTGAATCTTATAAATTTTTGCTTTGTCAGATATGTGAAATTTGTTTACTCTGTGTCTAAAGAGCCTCCCAACTCCTTCCTAGAAGGAATGTTTTGATTTAGAGGACATTGATACACAGCAATGCCTCCTCCACTCTTTTGTCTGTTTGTTTTCAGAACAAGAATGTTTACTGTGTGCCTTAATATGTTGGAAGTATGTTACTTGCTTTATTATTTATTCAGTGTATGTGGTGTGTGTGTGTGTGTGTGTGTGTATGTGTGTGTGTGTGTATGTGTGTGTGTGTGTGTCTGTGATGGACTGAATGCATTCTGCATTATGATATGAAAGTTAATCTTTGGGGGATTAAAGTGGATAGTTATGATTTAAAGCAATGTGTTGGTTGTCCAGTTGATAACAGGTAGATATATGATGGTTTCTTTATAGTGAAATTGACTGGATTTAGAATCACCATGGTAACACAATTTCTGGAAAGGTTTAACTCAGGACAGAAGACTCACTGTTCTTCCTTTAAATTGCTTGTAACTAAGTCACATCAAAATGAAAAATAACGAAAACATCCCTGGAAGGTATTATTTTTTTCTGTTTATGGTAAATTTATGGAATGAGAAAACTGATACGTAGTAAAGGGCCACTCATGTGAAAAGGAACCAAGGGTATTTGTTTAGTCTGCATTAGTTGCTTTTAGTCTTGACTCAAAGGCAGGCAGAAGACTGGGGAAGTTTGAGTGGGAAGATGCCAAGGCTTTAGGTGCATGTGGGCTGAGGCTGTAGTGGGGAAAGCCCGAGGCTGGCTAACTACAAGTGCGGTTTCCTATGAGGATGGTTAATGGAGAAGACTTGGCTTTTCTCAGTTGCCCACCATTTGGAAGCAGAATAGGGGTGGAGGCAGAAACCAAAGAAGCTATGATTACTCAGGTCCTGACCACAAGGGTTTTATTGCTGCAAAGGCTGTGGCCTGGTTTCCTGGACTGTACTGATGATTGTGTATGGAAGATCTATTTTATACATGCTCTTATGCTTGCCATTTGCATATGTAGTCTCTCAGAATCAAAGGGTAGTGAGTGATTTTATCCATTGGCAGTACAAGTTGAGCCCTACAGCAGATTCAAAAGAAAACCTCAAATAGGTGGACTGAGCCCTGGAAAATGAATATTAACAGATAAAAACTGCAACAGAGAGAAGAGAATGTCAAGGAAATGTATGGATTATAGTTTGGAAATGATGATGAAGGTGAGGTAGACAAAAAAGGAAGTTAATATTTAAGGTTTCCTTTATTTGTCTTTCTTTAGAAAGGATGAGCTCCCATATGAATCTATAGACTTAACACAGCATGCCCAATATGCTTCACTGTGTCGAGAAATTGTCAACTAGGTGGTCATGGGATTCTTACATCTTGAGTCAGTGTTTGGGTAGCAGGGCTCTTCTTTCAGAACTAGGTTATATTATATGCTTTGTAGGCTGGCTTTGTAGATCAATGGCATGTGGTTAAGGGAAGAAGTCCATCCAACATGGGATGAACATCCAGTCATCCTTTCCTATTGGGTGCATAGGACCTATCCCAAAGAGAATGGCACTGGTCCTGCAGTCTGGATCACTCTCTGTTTCCAAGCCCATCTGTGCTCTTTTGGCAGCTGAGAATTTGCATACTGTAATGTCTCTTGCATATATTTTTTAAACAAATAATAGAGTATCATGAAGATTCATTGGTTTTACTTTTGTATATGAAGAATCACAAATCTACAAGTGACTAGTGTGATAGGAAATGATGTGCAAAAGAGGAGTCTGAAGCCAAAGGTCACAGTGCTATCCTGGCTGGAGATCTGGCTCTTCTCTGACTCAGCAACCTCCAAAAGAGATAAAGAAGCATTGGTCTGTGCTGACACAGTCCCACCCTCCAGAGGGAAGCAGAGAGGAATATTCCCGTCTTTGTTTTCAAAGCAGCCTTTCAATTTTCACTTTTGATGAAATCCTGATCACTTTTATAACTACTAAGATCAACTTTGCTGTTACAAGTTAAAGGGCTCCATTAGTAATGACATATAACACTGCATTAACAATTCACAGTGTGATGTTGTCTACCTTAATTTACTTCATATTAGCTAAAGTATGTTCTTACCTCATAAAATATGAATCGTGGCTATTATAACAGTCCATGGTACAAAACTATTTTAACTTATGCCCTTTTAATCTGAGGACAAAGACTTTAAATGCATAAGCCTGTCATGCATTACCTTCGACATGCATTATAAATCTTTATGAAGCCTGCATGTGTGCATATATACATGTGTGCATGTATGAATGTTTATTCTAACTAGTATGAAGTGTTTGGAATTGGCCTGGCACACAGAAAGCACAAAAGTATTGCTTGTTTTTATAGTCACGGTTATTTGTCCGCATTTTACAACTCATTTTATGAATAATTTTGTATTAGGTTTCCTTGGTCATATGTTCTAAACTTCAATGATTTTTACTAGAGACTCTCTTCTCCCTTATTTTGTATTTTACTGAAGTGACAGGAAGTCTGTTCCAAACCTCCATCTATTTGATCACAGCATATACAGATGAAATTTCCCAAAGTCAGCCTACCTTTGATCTCATAGCTAAAAGAGTAGAATGTGCGAGGGATTTTCACACAGGTCGTTAATATGACATGACAACTCCCCATGTACATGGGAATGGGGTGGTTCCTCCAGTGTGGATGTTCTAGCCAATCTAATCCCAAATAGTCTTTGTTTTTTCCCATCCACCTGTTAAGCCTACTATAAAGAACTTTGCAACACAGTATTTATGGGCAGGGGATATAATGACATAACAGAAAATGCAATGAATAGCCATGTATCCTATATGCATTGTAGATACATGTCTCATAGATACAAGCATTTAAATGCTTGATCCATCAGTGACTGGTTACACGGTATTAATGAGATTGGAGATTTTTCTTTAGTGGTAAAGTAAGAAAAACAATCCTTGCATCTTGATAGCTTTATAAAGAGTTAATAGTCTGATAAAGGTAATAAAGACTGGTATAAATATCTAAGGCAGAATATGCAATGGATGTTGTCATTAATTTACTCCTTATTATAGAAAAGAATACTTCCTCAAATATGTTTTATCCTTTTAAAATTTTACAACTGTATCATTCATGCATATGTACAATGTACCACTCTACACTTCACTACAAATGACTATAGGGTGTCATGTGCATGGTTTTTGGTCTGTGAATAAATTTCATTGAGTAGGTGAGTTCATGTAAACAAACTTCACAAAGAATGAGGACTGATTTATTGTTTTTGTAAAGACATTGATAATATGCCAAGTAAGGCTCCCTTTCACTTCTGAATATCTGTGATTATTGTGACCAACCAAAGATGCTTATACCAAGTGTTTAAGCATCCATAACAGCATGCTGCTTTATGCCATTCTGCTGGTTAGTCTGTGAGTCTCAGCAGGGTTGTAGGATGTTCCAGCTTCATGGAGTGCAATCAATAAAATTTCCCAAGACTCGTGTTCAAAATGGCTCTACAGTGGTTTAAATGCTCAGTTGACTCTTTCTTGAAATTCTAAACAGATTTTGAAGACTGTTCCCTAGATACTCATTTTGAAGTGGGTCTTGCAAATCACTTAGCCATTTCTGCCTATGTCTTGTCCCTTTTTATTCTCAACAGAGATAAGGCAGCCCTTAAAAATCAGAGTATTAGGAAAGAGGGTTCTGAGGCCTGAAAAAAGTGATAGAATCCACAAACAAAAGGGAGTTTAGGTCACTGACAATTTGCCTATGTGCACAGCTGATTGAAATGTACAGAGCAAATGTTTTGAGAACTGAATTACAGATCTCTGCCTAGTTTAAAATTGGCTGCTGGATGATATTTATAAGATGCCAACAGGAGTAGCCCTGGGAAGACTTTGAACACTAAACTGGGTTTGTCATTGCAACCCACAGATGGCAGGTCAAGCTTTGAAGCTTGAATTTAACCAGGTTCATTACTTGCTAAGACCAAACCAATTAGTGTTGTCTAGAACATTTCTAGACAGTGTCTCACTATTTCTAGACAGTGTTCAAAATACTGTTAGGTGAACTTTTTAAATTTTGAAATTTTTTCTAAAACATCCATGGAAACTCACAAGTACTACCATATATTTTAGGACTTTGATATTATAAAACATTAAGCCATTCAGTAACACTTGTCAAATGTCTAGTATCAAGGATTATATACATTCTGTTCAGATTCATCATTTTCCTTGGTGAAGTTTTTCACTTTTTAGATTGTTATTCTGTGGGAAGTTTGGTGCAATGTTCTTAAGTTTTTTCCTCAAATTCTTCACTCTCCAGCTCAGGTCAAATAGACATGTGTAGTCATTTAAAAAAATACAGAGTTCAGTTAGTGTCTTCAGTCTACACAGGCTTCTTGTCACAGATGCACACTTCATCATCGATGTCATCTTCCAATGGGAATGCTGTAATATCCCGATACCATTTCTCCTCTGACAAGTAGACTCCTTCCTTGCTCAGGATTTTTTGTAGCTTCTTTCCCTTTGTCGTCCACTGTTTTTCTATTTCCAGCTTGTGTCGAGTGGCTCAGCTTTCATTGCTATCGTAAGGTTGGAAGCATATCTTTCTTGCCATTTGGTTTCAGTATCTGTTGAGGGTCACCTCTGGAGGGTTTATACTCTTCGGTGTGTGAAACAAAAATTCCTGTTCTCCTTTAGCATACAGTCTTGCTGCCTGCAGTCTGATCTTCTATTTTTATTGGCTTCATCCTGAAAATGAGAGTTTTTTATGTGTTATTCTTTGTTGATTCATAGGTTGTATTTCTGAGCTGTCAGAGGCAGTAGCATGACACTGATATGAGATACCATACACTACAGATTTTTGTTATTAATGAGAAAGTCATATTTTTAATAAAAATTCTAGCCTTGTTGAAAGATGTTATTGAATTCAAACTGTCCTTATAATTAAATACTTACTTAAATTTTTTATCTTCTTCATGTGAATAAATGGAACACAGAGATAATACACAGAAATATCAACTCCCTGAGGCCAATTTACTTCTCCATTTTCCTTTTGCTTGAAGATAATTACAATGACCACTAGGAGAAAGGTTATCTCATTTACACAGGGACTCTTTCTGTTCTGTTAAATAACATGCTCCTATTAATAGAGATTACATTTTGCACAGAAGTGTGGATAAAATATGAAATATGGGGACTTGTTTTGTAATGTAGTTTCTTAGGTAAAAAGTTAAAAAAGATATTCCTATCATAGAAATGTAACATCATGAGGTGTATGCAAAACTCTAATCTCCCATAAGACTTTCATTCAAATGTTACTGGTGACAGTATATTGTTTGGCTAAACATCAAAACGTCAAATATTATCTATATAATGAATTGGAGGTATTGTGATTAATATGGACAAGTGTTTAAAATGTTCTAGTGTATTCTGACATTCCATGCTATTAACAGCTCAAGTTTTACAAAAAAAGAAAGAAAAAGAAAAAAGCAAACTCCTGATTTGTAGAGAAATTCTCTAAAGTATGATTTTTGTTAAACTAAATTGTAAGAGGGAGCTGAATGTAATTTTTAAAAGAAACAAAAAGAATATTAGTAATCAATGAAAAATTAAATGATATTCTCTTTAAATGTTAAAAATATTTTGAAGATAGTACCAGATTCCCAGATTTCTCTGTAGTGGGTAGCCACTCCAGCTTTGGTCTGGAAGTTCCAATACCCAATGAGGCTTCCGTACTATTACGCCTACAAGGCGGGGCCAAAGGAGGGCCTGAAGACCTGAGATTGGGATGCGCGGCGCTCTCTTGTTTCCTGGAGCTGGACGCGAGAGGTAGACCGAGGAAAGTTCTCCAGAGAACACCGCCGGACTGCGCTGCGTCTCTTCCAGAACCCATCATCTACCTATCCCTTCATTTGTGAGTTACGCCTTTAAATAAATCTCCTTTTAACTACGTGGAGTGGCCTTAGTAATTTCAGCAATATTTCTCACTGCAAGGAGTTTATTGTGACAACAGTGTTGGCCTATACAGAAAAAGCATGTTTGCTTTAGACCAAGATTACAGATGAGAAAGAGAAATAAGGGATGTTGAAAAAATTAAAAGGAAACAGACAAATTTTAACCTTCTGCTTCAAAATCAAGATGAACAAGTTTTAAACTAAGAACAAAAAAAGGACATAACAGGGAAAAGGGTGAAGTTAAACGAGGGAGAGCTGGATTTGTACAGAGGAACAAGCAAGACGTTTATACACTTATTTGCGAAGTCCTCAAATAGCCTACATATGCAATGAGTCATGAAGTAGATGAGTAATCACCAATAAAGAGCAACTCAGCTCTGGTTCTCAGAACTCCTGCAGTGAACCTGGAGGTGGGAAGGGGTTTGCTTACTTAATTAGTAGTGTATCGATCTGGCTTACATTGGCTCGTGGTTCACAGGACTGCTAGAAATTCAGTTTAATTTTAATGTAATCATAGATTTGGCGCATGCTGGCCACCATCCAAGGAAGGAACTAAAGTGTCAATAACTAACATATTTGCAAATTGCTTAATGAACTTGGCCTTCCTGCTTACTGAGGGAAGTCACAGAATATCAGGACAAAGGCTGTGGTCTCGTAGAGACTCGGTACCCCAAAACTGAAAGTGCTTTTATGTATAAACCTTATAAACTTGCTAATCTGCCAAAGTCCCAGGCTTAGATTCCTAGTGTTCTACGAAAATAGAAAAACTAAGTAAAACTAAAGATAAGGAAATAAAACAAAACCATCAGTAACAGCCTGACCGTGACAAGTTATAGAAAGGAGTGAGAGGGACTGAACTCTCTGAAGATATTGATACAGTGCTTAGTATTTACTGTTGAAAAGCTTATCAATGTCTCAGAGAGTTAAACATGTAGGTCTAGGAGCTTAGATATTTGCAGAAGAGGAAGAAAGTACCTGTCTTATAAAAGACTTGCACATGAATACTGATCAGCTTTACTTTGAAACCATTATAATTTCATCTAACAAAAAATGGATAAATAGATTATGTTATATCCATGCAAGTGAGGTATAGCTAACAAAAGAGTTTTCCCATTCTCTAGGTTGTTTGTTCTGCTGATAGTTTCCTCGTTGTGCACAAACATTTCAGTCAGGTGATCCCATTCATGAATTCTTGGGCTACTTCATGTGTTATTGAAATTTTGTCCACATAGTTCTTGCCTATACTTATATTTTGAAGTGCATTACCTACATTTATCTCCAGCAGCTTCAGATTTTAAATTAAAGTCATTGATGCACTTTGAACTAAGTTTTATGCACCGTGAGAGATAGGTTCATGTCTAGATATTTTGATTATCTCTGTGACTATTGTAAATAGAATTGATTGCTTTTCTGAATAATCTGATTTCCTCCTATGTTGACTGTATGTCTTTTATATTTTTTTCTTGACTAATTGTTCTGCCTAAAATTCCTAGTACTACATTCAATAATAGTAGAAAGAATGGGCATGCATGTCTTCATGTTAGAGCAATATTCATTGTTTTCCCCCATTCAGAATTTGGTTAGCCATGGGTTTGCTACAGGAATTACAGAAAGTTTTAAGGCCCAGGGTCTGATAACAACAACTCCAGTTGTACTGAATTTTGGATCTTTATACTCTAGGCCCAAGAACCTTAACACTTGTCACTACAGACTGAGGTTCTTGGCACCCAAGGTCTGTAGATGTAACCAACCGTCTTATTAAATAAGAAACACAGAGCCAATGTAAGGATGAAAGCCCAAGAGGTCAGAGCTAAGAGTCTTACCACTTTCTGCCAGCTAGCCTCTCCCGCCAAGAGACCTCTCCGAAAAGGAACTACTTCCTGTGCGTTCGACTTTAAATAAGAGTTCTGTTCTGCCTTCTCATTGGTTGTAAACCCAACTACGTGACTGCCTCGTCGCTGCCTCTCTGTACAGACCTCCAAGTCTTCTATGGTTGGTTTTGAGATTAAGGGCGTGTGTCTCCAATGCTGGCTGTATCCTTGAACACACAGAGATCTACCTAGTTCTGCTTACCAAGTGCTGGGATTAAAGGCGTGTACCACCACCGCCCTGGCTTTCGCTATGGCTTGCTAATAGCTCTGACCCCTAGGCAACTTTATTTATTAACATACAAATAAAATCACATTTCAGTACAATTAGAATACCACTATAAAGGTCTGTGTAAGAACCAATTCTAGAAGGGTCTGATTTCTTCAGCTTCCTGCTATCACTTCCTACTATTGCTGCAAACTGAGACTTATTCTTATGCCTGCTAGCTGCTGGTACACGGGTGATTTAAGTCCAGAGTGATGGGTAGGCTATCAAGAACCTAGTGCCATGTCTCTGGCTTCTAAAGCCTGAAGCAATAGGTATTTAGCAATTCATTATAAATTTTCATCTTTCTTTGTTTTCAATTCATGATTTTTATCTTTCATTTTTAAACCATTTTTATGGTTTAATTTCAACTTACAATTTTTTTTTAGTCAGAAGCTTTGTAATTCAGTCATTTTAATTTTATAAATTTATTTTTAATTACATGTATTGAGTGTCCCTGTGTATGTGCACATGTATGGGTGGGTACCCATAGAGGCTGGAAGAAGATGTCAGACACTGGAGCTTGAGGTACAAGTCTATGTGTGTGTTGGGAACCAAACTCCAGTTTTTTCAAGTGCAAGAAAGACTCTTAATCATGGATCCATCTCCCCAGGCTCTATTTTTCTTTGTAAGACATTGAAATCTACAAATTTCCATCTGAATGGTTCTGATATACATCATTATGTGTATAATGCTACATAATTTCTGACAAGAATATTTCTTTTCGAAATAAGTTTTTGGTGGCCATTGTTTTATATAATAAGATTTCAATACCAGAATATACCCAGAATATACCCCCTTTTATTTTGCTCTGTGTATATTAAGTAAACTGTTCAATTTCACTTTTAATTGCAACTCAACAATTGATGTTTTCATATTTTCAAACCACAATTATTATTGCTTGATGGGTTACATTTTGAGGTTTGCAGAAATTTTCTATTAAACATAAATATAGAGGAAGAGTCAAACTGTATTCATTCAGTCTGAATTTCAAGGTTAGTTTTATTGGCTTTTCTAAAAGAAAGAGGTATGTTTTGATTTCTGTTCTTTATTAAGATAAACAGGTAGGATTAACAAATGTTTAGCTTATGGAAGTTATTTTACTCCATATACAACATAATATTTATGTCTGAATATTTATCAGGATTCACTGAGAATTTATTGCTGACCTCTAAATAACTTTGAAAATATTTGTACAAAACTATACCTAAATGATAAAATAAATTAATGAGTAATTCAGTCTATTTTAATTTTTGAATTTATATAGGCAGTTATGAAACAAATATTTAATGAAAATCAGAACATAGTGGCTATTTCTACATTATAAATCACAATTTTAACTTATTTCAATTAACTGGAGAATATTGAATTTGCTTCCCATTCTCTGTGATAGGGTATTATCAAACCTGTTGAATTTTTAGTATTGTTTACTCTGTGCTTTTGCATTCATTTAAATATTCTTACAAACTTTGTATTCTCATACATTTGAATGTAGAATAATCCCAGCATTGAAATTCATGCTCTCTCACTGCTTATTAAGCTGGGATTAAACCAAATTGTATAGATGTAATAACTCATGCATATCCATAGATCAGGCTTATTTCTTCTAAAAAGGAAAAGCTCTGTAATTGATTGTGTATTTGCACATTAAAACCCCGTAAGTTTGAATATAGTAAACAAGGAATGGGAATAAAACCTGTAAATGGTTAGAGAACCTGAGGCAGAGTGAGGAATGTGAGGTTTTCTATCTTTATTAGCTACAGGTGCTAACAGATGCTGAACATTAAGGTTGGTTTTGTTTTATTTCTCTTGTAGCTTTCTGAGTCCCCATTATAGGCTTTTAAATAATTTATGCAGAGAAGGTTTGTATTTTAGAGTAAGAATGCCATTTGTTCATTGTCTTGAGAGCTAAAGAACAAAACTCTGGGTGTTTTAAGAATTTGATTAAGGAAAATACAAAATACGTATTTCTACATGAATTATGCATTTTTAAAAGTTTAGATAATTAGTATATCTCATTATGGGACCTGTTCATTGATTTCTTTTGAATTCTAGAAATTAGTTGAGAAAGTAGTGTATTTCAAAGAATACCTACTTTCATTACTGAATTTACATCTTATATACTAGTACAACCAAAAGCTTATTTTTAGTAAGTTTCATGATGTCTCAGTAATAGAAGAGAACACATAGTTCACGCTGACAAATTCCACTAGTAGTTTAACTTGTTTATCATTAAAAAATTAATGGTGGATTTTTGTACTTTGCTTTTTTTTTCTACTCTGGGACAAAGAGTCACACAGTTTAATCAAGCTTTACGTTGTTTATTAGAAATACATCAGTCTGGCTAACACCATGATCAGCCAGTTTATGGTCGTTCTTGATTTTCATAGTTCCTACTTAAGATATGTCAAGCTTTCCATTGTTACAGCCTTGTCAAGCTCTTGTTTCCTTCTTGAATTGAAATATATGTACCTTTGGATACAGAAATATCCATAAGAAGTCCACTGCAGGATCATTTACCATTTCCCTATCAATAGATGTTAACCATAGTTTGTCATGGTAAAGTTCTAGACAATTTTTACTAACATTTCCCCCCTTAATTCCAGCATACTAGGAGGTTTTGTTATCGCTGGATATATTCATGTATTCATGGATCTTGATGAATGTAAACTTTTTACTGAAATCTTTTCTTTTACCAAAACTATTAATTTGTTTTACAGAGTCCTTACTTTACAAACCAACTGGTTCTATGTTTTCATAGTATCTGATTCTTCATGGAACTTGGCACAACTTATATTAATAACTTTCCATGTAATTGTTGAATCCACATGTGAATATTTTTGTAGACAAGATCTACATGAAGGAAGAGCTTAGCTATTAGTACTCAGTTGCACCTCCCACATCTAGTCAATACCTGGCATCTGGCAGTCATTTGGTAAGTGTTTTTCAGTCCAAGAATGACTGCTTTGTGTTCAATTTATCTTCCAAAGGACTATTTACTTCATTAGCATGAGCTGTCCTCAGAAATCATAACATGCTTTCCCTCATGCTTTTTTGGTGCCAGTCTTTTTTTTTTTTTATCACCATTACCTTCTTCTGACATATTGTTTTCATCTATTTATTATGTTGTAAATAAGAGTCACCTTAATTTCAACTTTTAATATATTGAAATGATTACCAGACAAGAGTTTATATATCTAACAGAAAACAATATAACCACACATTTTGTCTCATATTTTAAGTGAAATTTAGGTTCCAATCTTAATTACATGCTTTCCAAACAGTCTATAGTTAATTTCTTTCCTATAGGACACCTTAGCAAGCAAAACACCAATCAAGCAAAACCTCTCTTGCTTCTATAATATGTAATTAAGAGTTAATAATTTAGATGCACTGTTATGTTAACTAGATTATAACTTAAAAGGCCTACACATTTATTTTTGAAGCATAAATGCATGTGTTATAATGGAGAAGATATATTCCATTTTTTATAATAATGCTGATATAAACAGTGAAGAGTAATTTTTATTTAAATTAAAAAAGATATTTATTTCCTCCAGTTTTATCCTCATGTAATCAAAATTGCCAGAGACAGAGGTAGTTCATGGAAATACTTTCTTAGGCAGTGGGCGTTAAACTTAATGTTTCTCTGCATTTTTATAACATTTGCAATATTTGACTTTCTCATTTGACAGTCTCTTCAGAAGCACTTAACTTCTATGCCAAGTCTTCATCACCAATATACGAAAGAGTCCTCACTGTGTCCTATGAAACCATCTGAGAGAGTCTGTGAGATTTGCACATACGTTTTCGTTCTCCAGAAATGTTAACTTCAGTTATGAGATTCTGTCTGCTTTGACTAATTCACAGATTCCTTGGAGAAACTGTAGTACAGCTGCAAAGAGTACCTTACCCATGACTTCTGCTGAAATCACTTCTCCTCAAGAGCTTGAGCTCCAGTCACAGCCACCCCAGAGAGTTTGTGCTATACACAAGGCTAAGGGGACTCCAGATGATCCTACCATTTGGGAGCTATTCTGTCAGTATAAAAGGAGGATCTCCTGCCCATTGACTGAACAGAAGCCTGTGATTTAGACCATGGGAAGCTATGTTTGGTTCATATAAAAGTTCCATAAAAGACTTGAGAAATGCATATATGTAAGTCTTGGAATTGGGGGAAGTAGGAGCCATGAACACGTTCAACTGTGACTAGTAGAATTATGATTCATGCACAATTATGTCCTTCCTTCTTCTGGCCATAGAAGCAGGTTGCTTTCATCTAATTTTGAGTTCATCTAGGAGGTTTGTCTATTCTACTGGCCCCTGGTGCTTCAACTCAATCAGGCCTCATACTCAATTTGCAGTCTTATTCATGAGTAGAGCAGGCTGAACTGGTTGTGTTAAAAACAGACAAAACTCAGGGACTTTAGCACTCACAACAGCACCTAAGAAATGGCCAAAGAAGTCCAGAGAGATAGAAGTCCAGGGATATAAACTGCCAATAGGGACACTACAAAAGATCATAGACATTTTGAGAAGGCAAGAAATGGCAGAGAAACTTAGATTATAGAAGAAAAGAAGCTGAGAAGAGACAAAAAGTGAGGGCAGAAACTACCTGTCTTCACATCGCAGTCACTAGACGACTCTGAGGGAGTTGTCAGAGTTAAAGAGCTTAGGCTCAAGAGTTTTACATCTAGACACTAGATGTTGAGACTTTGAGTCATGAGCCACCAGTCTCTGCCTTCAGTAACTAGAATAAGCATCTGGTTTGAAAGCTTGGAGTCCTAATCAAGTAATCATGAGGGACTAGACTTATAAGCTACTGGGTTTGGAAGTTCAGCTTGTGACACCCTGAAGCTCAGGTCATTGCAGTTTCCATCTGGACTTCATAAAAGAACTCCAATTAATATTTTTGATAATATGAGCACTTGAGAAAAACTTAATCAAGCCATAGCAAGGTTTCCCAACCCCATGAAGAAATTCCAGGTAGAAGCAGTATATTCTATTTTTTAAAGATTAAAATAATTACCCTCTCTCTCTGTGGGTTGTGGGTATAGGTGTACATGTGCTACAACAGCCGTGTGGAGGTCACAGGACAATTTACTGGGGTTGGCTCCCTCCTTCAACCAGGTGAGTCCTGGGGACAGAAGTCAGGCTGCCAAGCTTGCAGCAAGATTCTTTACTTTCTGAGTCTTCTTACTCAGTGGTTGTGAAGGCTCGGGATCTCCTTTGAGTACTTTTAGAGACACTGAAATCTGAGTTGACTCCTCTGTTTAAGCAATAATATATTTCCATAGAAGAATCATTTCAAACTGATAGCACATTATAACCACCCAGGGAGCTTTTAAAGAGTACTGAGGTCTGGATTCCATTATAGACTAAATAAATCATCATCCTTTTGACCGAGGCTCAGGCATTAGTATTTCATAAGAGCACTCCAAGGTACTGTCAAGACTGTGAAGAATGCTTGGGACAAAAAGTAAAGGATAGAAATTTCATGTAGTAGCAAAACCAGATGGTGACTAAGGACATCTATCTGTCTTCACTCCTAAGTCTTTTTGGAAATATAAAAAAAGTAGATGATGACAATGATGATAAAGTATGCCACTTCTGAAAAAGAATGAACACCACAACTCCATATATTTTAAGGCACTTAAAAAATAAAAGGAGATGTAATTAATTGACAATGGAATCATCCCCGGGGAAAATTACAGAGTAAGATATCAGAGAGCTACAAGCTCAACTTAGATCAATAGAAACATGAAATGTCACATTCTTAATACATGAGATCGGCAATTCATTCCTAGATTCCATTAATTAAATAGTGACTGTGAGTAAACACTTAAAGAAAAAGGCAGGTTTTGAGCTACACCAGAACTATACTAAATACACAGAGAGAAGCAGTGAGGAAGAAGGAGGTAAGGATTTGAGCTACTCTTGAATAATCAGTCTAGGGCACCGGGCTAACTGTAATTTTCCCTGAGATGATTCCACTAAAGACCTTGGCATGATAAGCCACAGGGAAAAGCAACCTAACAGTTTCACTTTCATTCATTATGCTCGAACAAGCCATTATTCTCAACTCCACTGCCAAATGATCCTAAGTAATGTATTGGGACACTTTTACCCCATTCATAATCTGCTCTTGATGGAGGTGGTCAGTTCTTCCCTTCTGTTTTAAAGTTATTCAAGATTCTAAGAACGCTTTAATTTAGGAAGCTTAGAACTGAAAAAAAGTCACAATATAAACCAAAACACAGAACTGAAAAAAATTTAAAATACAGTGTACAGACTAACTAACCTCATAGAGAATAAATTAATCAGAGAGAGAGAATTGGATTGGAGATCCAGACATAAATTTATATACCTATGAGCACCAGTAACTTCATAAAGAAGCCAGAAATACATCTGAAAAAAAAAAGGGCAGCATCTTCAACAAAAGGTGCTGGTCAAACTGGATGGCTGCATGTAGAAGAATCCAAAAAACTCCATACTTCTCACTGTGCATAAAACTCAAGTCCAAATGGATCAAGGAACTCAATGTAAGGCAAGATAGACTGAACCTAATAGAAGAGAAAGTGATAAATAGTCTTCAAATCATTGGCATAGGAAGACTTACTGAAGAGAATATCATTCTCACAGTCACTAAGATCAACAATTAGTAAATATTGCCTCCTGAAACTTAAAAGTTTCTGAATGGGAAAAGTTATCTATTTATCTATCTGTCTGTCTGTCTATCTATCATTTATCTATCTATCTATCTATCATTTATCTATCTATCTATCTATCTATCTATCTATCTATCTATCTATCTATCATCTATCTACCAACTACTTATCAGATAGAGGTCTAATATTCAACATATGTAAAGAACTAAAAAAAAAA